>CM053762.1:1604139-1711582 GCA_028658305.1 Pachyuromys duprasi | reverse complement strand
CCAACCCTGCCCAGCGCTCTGGGACCTCCCAGTCCCCAAACCACCCGGTGAGCGCCCCGGGGGGGGGGGGGGCTCTGCACCCAGGCCTCTAGGCCAGCGTGATTCCCGGGCGTCCCCGTACTGTGAGGGCCTTCCTCTGCTGTCCCCAAGCCCCTTGTCCACAAAGCTGCTTCTACCTCACTCATGCCAGGGACCCCTGGGCCTGTCTTCTCCCTGCTCAGCTGGACACCCCGATTTTCTTAGAATCCATTTACTCAATCTCAATCTGATTTCCGCAGTAGCTCCAGGAAGCTATCAGGAATCCCCAAACATTGGGGATCCGTTTATCTATTCCTGGGTAAGGAAAATTCTACCTATCTCTTCGGTGCCAGAGACCTCGTCCTCAGGCAGAAGGAAGCCAGGACCTCAGCGTACCAAAGGACCCCCCATTCTTCTTTATGAAGTCCACGAGTCCTCCTGCTCTGGGGACTCACCTCTCCACTCAACTCTCCATGGCCATTCTGTTCTTATGCCCTATTGGATCCATAAGCCATCTGTTCCTTTTGTTTCTCTGAGCTACACTTGATGGGAGCTTAAGGACTGACTAAGCCCAACAAGCCTCAGCAATGAAAGTCCATTGTACCCCACCTAGGGTTCTACCCCATTCCTAAGATTGCTGACTGAACGTTCCTCCAGGTACCCCACATCTGGAGTGCTGACCCCATCTGGAGGAACAGCTTGTGAGAGATGACATCATTGCAGACCGCTATGGGACCTTGGGGAGTTCTCAAATTGTCATAAAGGACGCGCACATAAACACATTCTCCTCCGTGCTGACAGCCAGCTTCTCTCCCCTTGGAAAAGCCACTTCTCCAGAAATCACAGAGCCAAGAAGCTGAAAAGCTCCCCAGCAGAGAAAAGTGCCTACAGGCTGAGGACTGACGCTCTTTCCCCGAGACGAAGGCGACACCTAGAGGCTTCAGGAGAAAATAAGGACGGTGTCGTTCTGTTCAAAGGCATGAGTTCTGGCTGCTGTAGCCAGCCAGCAACACGAAGGAAGCTAATTGTTTCAGCCCTTATCTTTGAGGGGCATACAATGGAAAACCCTGGTCCACAGAGAAAATACAGAGGCTATGGACAAGCCCCAGCCACAGCGCCCCTGTATGAGGCTCAAAACAAGTAGAAGCCTATGAGCAGCTGGTGCCTGAACACCGAGGAGAGTGAGCTCTTGTCCGAGGCTGCCAACTCTGTTACGTTATCTGCGCAAGAAAAAGAATAGCAGTCACAGGGTGGCGAAAGACACGACTCTCAGGCCTGTCATCTTGGGGCTGGGAGGACTGAGGCAGAACGGCCATGAATTTGGGTAGCCTGGGCTACATAGTGAGTTCAGAGACAGCTAAAGAGTAATAGCATGTTTCAAAGAAAATGCTCTTAACTCTCGTGTGTGTGTGTGTTTGTACATATATATGTGTGTATATTTGTTTGTGTGCATAGTTCAAGCTTCTCTCCAGCTCACCACACTTCTTGCCGAGGCCCCCTGAATGCCAGGGTTGCGGGCGTGCACCACAGTGCCTACATTCTCTAACTCCAGACAGCTGACTGAATCACTGTTCCCATGAGGAAAGCAGGCCAAAAATGTAACTTTGACGACTCACAGGATGTCAGAGGTAGAATGGTTCCAAGTCTTCCTATTTAGAAATAACTGAAAACAGTCTCCAAGGGACACAGCCACCCTCCCCATCCCTCTATTCCCAAGTGGCTGATACATGAACTCACATGTCGTGGCCACCAAGTCCCAGACAAGTCCTTCAGAGATGCCTGCAGATCCCAGTGAGAAGCAGGTACCACAGTAACCCAGGAAGCACGAGCATGGTTGCTTCATTATTGTCAGTACTTACGACAAGACACTATCTTTAAGGATTAAACATTCAAGCATCACCCGGTCCCTCATTCTTCCTTCCAATTAGCTGTGTATACTAGACAGCTAGAAGGGGCCAAACACAAAAGTTAAATGACTTAACAGGTTATTTATGCATTTCTTGTGTACACATGCTGTGTGTTTCCACATGTGTGTGCAGATATGGCTGCATGCATGCATAAAAACAAAAACCCCAGAGGTCCACACTGAGTGTCTTCCTCTATCGCTCTAGTATTTTTTGAGACAGAATCTCTCACTGAAAAAGACACTCACAAATTTGGCCAGACTAGCTAACTAGCAATTCTCCTGCTTCCACCTCTTCACACTAAGATTATAGGCACACCCTATCACATCCAGCTTTTGCCTGGGGGCTGGGATCCAAACTCAGATAAAGCACAGCAAGTACTTTATCAACTGAGCCATCCCCCAGTCCCAGCTTTACAAGGCTTTTCGCATCCACTGAAAGATTTTCTTTTGTTCTTTAATTTTGAAAGCGATTAAAAGCACCCCAGATGGGAGCCTCATGCTCTACTGACTGAGCTAGCCCGGCAACTAAGAAATCTGCAAAGACTCCTAGTAATGAGGGCTACGGGACCTGAACCAGCCATCTCCTGTAAGTGGGCAAGACTTCCAGTAGAGGGATGGGGACACCAACCCAGCCACAGAATCTTCGCCCTACAGTTTGTCCTGCCTGCAAGACGTGCTGAGATAAAGGTGGCACAGAACTTGTGGAGTGGCCAACCAATGACTGGTCCAACTTGAGACCCATGCCACAAGAGGGAGCCCATGCCTGGCACTGGCTGGAGGGCCAGGAACTAGAAGCTGGATGGCCCAAACATGACTACCCAGAAAAAAATAAAAATAAAGTCAATGAAAGAACTCCTACTGACACTCTGCTACACTTGAAGACCAGAGCATACTCATCATCACAGAGGCTTCACCCAGCAACCAATGGAAGCAGCTGCAGAGACCCAGAGTCAAACATTAGGTGGAGCTCAGGGAGTCCTGCAGAAGAGACAGAGGAAGGATTTAGGTGTCAGAGGGGTCTAGGACACCACAAGAAAACATACAGAATCAACTAACCGAGCTCATAGAAGGTCACGGAGACCGAGCTGACAATGAGGGTGCCTGTGTGGGTCTGACATCAGTCACATGCTATGATTGTGGGAGAGAGGGGGCTGTCTCTGATTCTTCTGCCTGCTTTTAGGACCCCCTTTCTCCTATTAGCTTGCTTTGTCCAACCACAATATGAGGGTTTATGCCTCGTCTCATAGTAACTTGTTGCTCTGTGTTTGGTAACACATATTCCTGGCAAATCTGCCCTTTTCTGAAGGAAAATGGGAGTGGATTTGGGGGAGAGGAGAGATGGGGGGGGGTGCTGGGAGGAGAGGAGGAAGGGGAAACTGCAGCTGAGATATAATATATGAAAGAAGAGTAAATAAAAACTTAAAAGGTATCAAAGTAGCCAAGCTCCTGCGGTTGCTGTAGACATAAGTGCTGAGCTATGTCTAGTGACCCACTGCACTGCATGCCAAGCTTGGGAAATCTTAGATTCTCCTGAGTGTTCCCCTCTGTTGTTGGTATGTTCTCCCACCATTCCCCAGATAGCCCATCATATCAGTTCAGAACTAAGCCACAAAACATCAGTTTGGATAGCTGCTATGAGTAGTTATGGATTCCAGGCAGCCATGTTCCTTAGCAAAAAGAACTCCTAACCCGAGTCACACTTAGTCAAAGAAGCCTCAAGATCTTAGCATTCCACATGAAAGTCACACTCACACTGACCTCCATGGCAGATCCCCAAGTTATTTTGCAATGTCAGCTTGACTAGACGAAGAATTGCCTAGGAAGTGTGTGTGAGGGCTTTCCAGGTTTAGCCGAGGAGGGAAGGCCCAACCTAATGTCGGATAACACCGTTCCATAAGTAGGATTCTGGACTGAATCAAAGCAGCAAGCAAACTGTGACCAGCGGCCTTGTGTACCTGTTCCACACTGTCCCCCCATAATGGACTGCACCCTCAAACTGTGAGCCAAAATTAAACCCAGCCTTTCATAAAGGTTTTTGCTGTTGCTATATTTTTTCTTTGTTGAGACAGCATCTCTCTATGTAGGTTTGACTGTCCTGGCACTCTCTATGAGTACAGGCTGGCCTTGAACGCACAGAAATCCACCAGTCTCTGCCTCCCAAGTGATAGGATTAGAGGCGTGTTCCACTACACTCAACTCCTTAAATTGCTTTTGTCAGGTAGATCATCAGCATTGAGAAAGGTAACTCACCCAGCTATATTATCAATATATAAAGAAAATTTTTGTTGTTTTTTGAGACAAAGTTTCTCTTTGAAATCTTAGCTGTTCTGGACTCACTTTGTCGACCAGGCTGGCCTCAAACTCACAGAGATCCATGTGCTTCTGCCTCCCAGAGTGCTGGGATTACAGGCATGCACCACCAGGACTGCCTATAAATATTTTTTAATGGACCAAAAACTTCAAATTCAGAACTTAAAATTATGAGCACAGCTGTCCTTCAACAGTAAAGGGCTCCTGAGTTCTAACAGCGGAAAGAGAGGGAATCTCCACCTTTATGAAAGTGCTGTAGATGGGCACCTAACAACTGGGACAGTAGTTTCCGTCTTCTAAAATGTGCATATTCAAATTAAATCTTTGCCAGAGTCTGTCTTAAACTGTAAGGACATTCACACATTCCTGCACGAGACTACACACACACATACACACAGCTACTATTCTTGTTGTTATTATTGTTATCATTATTATTTTTAAAATTGTAGGAACAGTAGCCATTAATCATGTACATTTATATTCTTTTTTTTTGTTTTGGCTTGGTTTTTCCAGATAGGGTTTCTCTGTGTAGCCCTGGCTGTCCTGGAACTTACTCTGTAGACCAGGCTGGCCTCAAACTCAGAGATCTGCCTGCCTCTGCCTCCTGAGTGCTGGGAGTGCCCTACTAAGTTTATATTCTTAATGACTCAAATTTCAGGTGATCAGTGTTTCTCCTGACAAGCACAGCTGTGAGTGTCCGGGAAGGCCCCCATGGCCTCCATTGTTCCCACACACGTGGCTTGTCTTCTCTCAGGTCCACACTGCTTACCTGATGCTCACTGTTGGGGAGCAGCTAACAGCAGAAAGCCTCACACAAAATATTCAGACAGTGTCTATTCTATGCTTTTAAAATTCCACTTTCTTCACACTCTATGACATTATCTATTCTACATCATTTAAAACTCCACTTTCTTCACAAAAGTCCTTCCCTGAGAAGAAGTGCTAAGTGCCTTGCTAAGTTTAAAAACAGCACATAAAGAACAAAGCAAAGAAAATGGTAGCTCCCAGAGAATGAAAATGTATTCGTTGCTATTTTAACATTCTGTTTCACTTAAAATTATCTAAAGAAGTCCAAAACTCGGTATAGGAAGAAAGAGCTAAAGAAAAACTGGACAAAGTTACTCTCTTGCATATGCTGCACTATTTCATGAAAAACAAAATAGCCAAGGGTGACAGTGAAAGATTGGCTGTGACAGAGCAAAAGCAGGAAGGCAAGTCAAGAAAAGGAAACTCTAAGTGCCTGATGTAGGACAGTGGTGGTGCATGAGACACAGAAGCAAGAGGATCTTTTCAAGTGCCAGGCCAGCCTGGTCTATACAGTGAGTCTCAGGGCAGCTAAGGTTACATAGCAAGACTCTATCCTAAACAAACAAAACCAAAACTAATGGAGATGACAAGATAAAAATAGTCAGAGAAATGGACTTGAGGAAAGAAACAATGGGCTTGGTGGCAGATTGACTTTGTAAGATGAAAAGGAAACAAGGCTCACTACAGGCAGGAGTTCTGGAGCAGCAAAGGTCTTCCCAGGGAACGGCGAGTGGAGAGGCCACAGGGGACATAACCCAGGAAGTCTGCCTTCCAGTTTGGACTCCCTCCTTTCTAGCCTCCACCCAGGTGCCAAAGCAATCTTTGAAACAAAACCTTGCTTAAAATCTTCCATAAGGGTAGGAGGGCTGGAGAGATGGCTCAAGGTTAAGAGTGCTGGCTGCTCTTCCAGAGATCCTGAGTTCAATTCCCAGCAACCACAAGGTGGCTCACAACCATCTATAATACTGGGATCTGATGCCCTCTTATGGCGTGCAGGTGTACATGCAGCTAGGGTACTCATACACGAAAGAAAGAGAAAGAAAGAAAACCCTTCCATGGAAAGATGGTTCCCCCATGGAAGCTGTTTTTCAAACTGTTGTTTTTAGCAGAAAAATCCTTTAAACAAACAAAAAAACAGAAAATAAATAACTAAATGAGCAAGCCCAAGAGCTCTGAATGGGCAGTTACGGCCCCGAACCCTATGCTTTCACAGCCTTCTCAGATGCTCACGGGCCCTCAAGCCCCTCCAGAATCTTTGTGTAAACAGAGATGGCACAGAAAGCTTTACAAAGAATATGTAAAGATGGTCTTAAAGAACCCATTTCCAGAGCTTCTGTATTCTTCCCCAAAATAATATTCCTGAGAATAAACTGTATTCACACTGTCCTTATCATGCCTTAAAAAAAAAAAAAAAAAAAAGACATGACCTGGGCTGTGACAGCGCATATCTGTAATTCCAGCACTCAAGAAGCTGAAGAGGAAGAATCATGGCAAGGTCAAGGCTAGACTGCTTTATGTAGCAAGTTCCAGGACAATACTCCTTTCTCTCCCCACACCCCCCCCAAAAAGGGAGAAAAACATTCTCATTCTCACAGAGATCCACCTGTCTCTGCACGCTGAGGGCTGGAACTAAAGAATTGTGTATTCCCTAGATCTGTGTTTTATGTTAAAGGTTTATGTCTTGTTTTGGTGTGGCTTTATTTTTGTTTTATTTGGTTGTTACTGTTTGTTTTTAAAAAGAAAAGTCCAGGGGTTGGGGATTTAGCTCAGTGGTAGAGCACTTGCCTAGCAAGCGCAAGGCTCTGGCTTCGGTCCTCAGCTCTGGAAAAAAAAAAAAAAGACAAAACAACAAAAAAAGAAAAGTCCATTTAGTATACTTGCAAGGTTGTCAAGCTGGATAGTAACAAAATAATTACCTGCAGCCTTGTTTTATCTGATTTCTTTAAAAAAATTTATTAATTACACTTTTTCACTTTGTATCTCCTCTGTAGCTCCCTCCCTCCTCCCTTCCCAACCCTTCCCTTCCTCCCCCTTCTCCACACATGCCCCTCCCCAGGTCCACTGATAGGGAAGGTCTTCTTTTCCTTCCTTCTGATGTTTTATTTCATTTTTAATTTAATACTTATTTATTTATTTAATTCTATGTGTATGAATATGATGTGCAACACATGTGTGCCTGGTGCCCTTGGGTGTCACAAGGGGGCACTGGATCCCTAGAACTGAAGTTACAGATACTTGTGAGTCACCATGTAGCTACTAGGAACAGGACTGTGTCCTTTATAAGAGCAACAAAAAGTGTTCTTCACCTATGAGCCATTTCTCCAATCTCTTTAGTTATTATTTTTTAAGACAAGGCAGGGGCCCCTGCAGAGATTGATACCCCAAACCACTTTATAGATGTAGCCCATGGACTCGGTCTCCAAATGGGTTCCTTAGTAAGGGGTTCAGGATTTTTTTAACATCTAAAATGTATTGTAAAAAGGTCAACAAAATAATATTTCTTCTTCTGATACATTCTTTTAAAAGAAGATTTATTTTATGTATGTACATTATGTGCCCACAGAGGCAAAAAGAGGGCATCAGATTCCAGAACTGATCATTTCCCCAGCCCAACATTAGTGCTGGGTCCTCTGGAAAAGCAGAAAGTACTCTCCACCTCTGAGCCATCTCTCCAGCCCCATGTGATACACTCTTAACTATGCAGACTCTCATTCGGAGTCTAGACACTTATGTCACAGTGCCTCAGGTTGTGGCTCGGGCCTGCCGTCCCAGCACCTGGGAGGCAAGTGGGTGCTTCCACCTGGGCCATCAAGTGTACTTCAGTGACCAGAAGAATCTGATCCTGCTGTCTCTCTGTGCTTCAGCACCGGGAATACATGTTCAGATGTCAGATAACTGTTTCTTCATTGGATTAACTCCCCTCAGATAGCAGGACAATGTGAGACAATGTGTTCGGGGATGGATTAGTGACAAGTGAATGTATATATTGTACATTAAACTCAGTCGTGTATAAATATAAGCTCCTCTGCCATCGTAAACTTCACCCCTATCACAGCAAAAGCCTCAAATACACGTCTTCAAAGCCATCACAGGCAGCCCAGTCAGAAGGAAAGCCATTCTCAGGTTCAACGCAGAATTCACCTCCTCTGAGCATCCAGCCCTTCCTGGAGCCATGGCTTCAGGCGCCTGAAGACTAGTCCTCTGGAAAGTTCTCTAGAAGGGTTCTTTTAAGAAGTTGGAAACTTCAAGGAGCTCAGGGTTGGGGTGGGACACGTAACCTAGGCCAAGGCAAACCCCAGCTCACTGGGCATGACAAACCACCCCAGCCTGTTTGGCAGATGTCAAGACGTTGGTTCTTATCTTATGGGGCAATTGCAACTTCTTTGGAAGATACAGTGGGGCCTCTCCACTGGGTTGTGCGCTAATATAAACAAGTTTCACACACACACACACACACACACACACACACACACACCACTTTCTCTGGTACAAGGACTGAACCAAAGGACTGCTGCGTGCTAGGCAAGTGCCCTACTGCTGAACGACACCCTACTCCACCCTACCCTTTTTTTTGTTTTGCTTTGTTTTTGTTTTTGCGTCTCTCTCTGTGGCCCAAGCTGGCCTCTGACTAACTATGTAGTGCAGTTTACCTCAGATTCACAGTAATCTCTCTAGCTCAACCTCCTGAATGTTGGGTTACAGACAGAAGCCACTATTCTTGACTATTGTTAAGCCAGTGTCTCAGTTCAGTTCAGTGCGGCTTTGGACTCATCATGATCCAGTGCCTTTGTTGATTGTTTTTTAAATCACTATTTTTAGCTGGGAGCAAAGGCACATACCTTCAATTCCAGCACTTCTGAGGTGGATGGAGGAGAATCGGGAGTTCAAACCCAACTTGGGCTACATGAAAACCCACCTGTGGGGGAGGGGTAGAGCAAAATCCAGAGAGAGCAAAAAAAGGGGGGGGGGGCTGGAGAAATAACTCAGTTGGCAACATGCTGTAAACATGGGTGAGCATGAGGTCCTGAACCCCTAGAAGAACTCAAAGAACTTAGGCATAGCAGCACATGCTAATGCTGAGAAGAGAGGAAGGAATATCTTTGGGGCTCGGTGGACAGCCAGGCCTATTTGGGAAGCCCTAGGGCAGTGACAGACCATATATTAAAAAAAAAAAAAAAGACAGCACCTGAGAAATGGTATGAACATGAGAAGTTGACCCCTGGTCTGCACACATACGTAGCTACACATCCAGATTTGATGGTGCGTAATCCTAGTATTTGGCAGCTTGAGGCAGAAGGAAAACCCTGAGTTCCAGGACAGCCAGCATAGGCTTTAAAAGAAAAAAAATCTTCATTTTAATGTGGCATGGTGGTGCACATCTTCTATCCCAGGCAGGAAGTCCAACTCTACAGAATGAGTTTCAACCAGATCTCTCCCACCACCCCAATCTCCCCTCTCTCCCCGTGACTCAAACAAAAAATAAAAAAACCCTGAGTTTTAGATCACACAGCTTAAGAGTAATGCCCCTGAAATGTGTTTTTTATTTTGGAGACGTGGTCTCACTTCACACCCCAAGCTGGGCTCAAACTCACTGTTTAGCCCTAGCCCAGGCTGGCCTTGACCTTCGCATTGCGTGTTCTCACCTCCCAAGTACTGGGATTTCAGGCAGAATTACCTTCTCTGGTTCCATGTGTGGGTTACCTAGGTTACTTCTGACGAACTTGAAGGCCATTTTTTGTGGAAGCCACCACATTTGGGTCAGCTCTGGTGTTTAATGAGAACTTTGACATCTGAAGATCAAATTGTATTATTTTTTTTCCCCAAGACAGGGTTTCTCTGTACAACCTGGACTTTCCTGGACTGGCTTTATAGACAAGGCTGCCATCAAACTCAAAGAAATCTGCCTGCCTCTGCCTCCTAAGCGCTGGGATTACAGGTGTACACCACATGTCTGGCCATATTCTATTCTTAAAGCACAGTAAAATCCCTGTTTTCTGGACATGCATCTTGTGAAGAGCTATGAAAACTCCCTATGCAAGTATTTACCATGATGGTGTGACCTTTGACCACCTTTCTCTGCACTTTACAGGCTATATTCTCTATCCCACAGAAAGCCATGCCTACGGTCAGGAAGGCGGATTGACACTTCTATGTCTAGTCTCATCGCTCAATGACTGGTATGCTGTGGTGAGCAAGGTGGGCCTAGTTCAGAAATAAAAGCTATACCAGGGAGATTAGACACATCATAGGTTTGGAACAGTGATAGCAAAACTAAAGGGGCTTTTCTGGAGATCAATCAGGTGGGGCAAAGGATACTAGTGAACCACTACAGAGAGTATAGTCAGCACATCTAAAAAAGAATTATGACTTTATGAAACAGCTATCCCCAAAAGTCAGTAAACATGGTTTACACAGTTTCATACATAATTTCTCACACACACACAAAATTACAGCCAAGTGGTGTGGCACACACCTTTAGTCCCAGCACTTGAGAAGTACAAGCAGATGGATCTCTCTGAGTTTGAGGCCAGCCTGGTCTACAGAGTGAGTTCCAGGACAGCCAGGGCTGCATAGTGAGAGTTTGTCTCAAAATAACAACAGGGCTAGAGAGATGACTCAGCAATTAAGGGTGTACAGTGCTCTTCTAGAAGACCCAGGTCTGGTTCCCAGCACCCACATGGTGGCTGACACCTGCTTCTAACTCCAGTTCCAGCGGGCTGGACGCCTTCTTCCAACTCCTGCAGGCAAAACACCCAAGAACACAAAATAATTTTTAATCAATTTTACAATTAAATCTTGGCAGAGAACTTAAAACAACAACAACCAAAAAAAAAAAACACCCCACAAACATACACACACAGATTGGTTGGGTTATCTCTGACACAACAATGACTGTGATTCTTTTATCTCCATGAGGCACCTCTGAAAAAGCACACACCAGAAAAGATGAGCTGTACGGCTGGTGCAGACTTTCCTGATCAAGGATGATGATCTAAAAACAGCTCTCAGGTCTTGCCCACCACGTGGGAAGCTCTGGTTTCAACCTTCAGTGCCACTGAAAAAAAAAAAAAAAGAATAGAAAAGAAAATAGGATTTTAATGTTTTTATGTTGGTGTGTAAATGTTTTCAGAATTCCCACCTTTTAAGGTGGGTGAGATCAGTCCTGCCTGTAAGCCGAGTGCTCCGGAGGCTGAGTCAGTTGCATTAAGGCCAATCTAAACTACCAAGAAAGACTACCTCAAGACACTCCCCAAGCCAGAGTCACCCTCGGCTACATGGTGGTTGTGTGTGTCTGAGTAAGCAGGCTGTGTGTGTGAGATGCAGGAGCATGTGTGCCCCACGGTGCACGGAGGTCAGACCTTGGCGTCAGCCCTCACCTTCTGCCTTGCTTGAGACAGGGTCTTTTTAATGTTTCTGCTGTGTACACCAGGCTAGCTGACCCCAAAAGCTTCTGGAGATCTGCTGCTCACTGCTGTGCACATAGCCCAGCTAGCCTGGAGGCTTCCAGAGAAAAACAATTAAACCAGCTGCCAGCACAGAATGAGGCAGAAGAGGCAGGAGCCGGGAACGCCCTTTCTCCAAGAGGACCATCATCCCTGTGGCAGGATAGTCTGATGGAGCTGGAGACATTTCCTGCCCCTCCAGAGGCCCAGAGTTTGATTCTCAGCACCAACACTGCCCCTCACAACAGCCTGTAGCCCCAGCTCCATGGGGTCAGAGGCTCTTTTCTGATGGCCCAGGTACCTGCATACATATGGCAACACTCACACAGATACACACAAAAATGGTTTTCTAAATCTCAAAACAAACAAACAACAGCTGGTATACAGGCCACAGAACCACATACTGAAATCCTAACAGGGAGGATGTCATGACTTGGGGGTTGGGGGATGGGGACCTCATTCAAAAGACAGTAGGTGTCATAGGTGTCTTCTGTGTGGTGTGTGTCCTTTTCCTATGAAGCTGCATTGTTGCATGTGCCACTCACAGGGAAGCAGGCGGGACCCACCCTTGAGAAACAGGATCTCATGTCATCCAGGCAATATTACTCTGTAAGAGCTGGGGAGGTGGCCCAGTGGATAAAAGCACTTGCCATAGTGTAAGGACCAGAATGAAGTCTCCTGAACTCATGCCGCTGTAATACCAGTATTCCTGTGGGAAGATGGGAGACAGAAACAGAAAAAGAGAAAAACCAAACAAAACCGGAAGCCTGGTGTACACAGCAGAAACATTAAAAAGACCCTGTCTCAAACAAGGTAGAAGGTGAGGGCTGATGCCAAGGTCTGACCTCCGTGCACTGTGAGGCACACATGCTCCTGCATCTCAGACACAAGTGCATGCCTACTTGCTCAGACACACATACCCACCATGTAGCTGAGGGTGACCTTGAATTTCGGGTTTCTTGCCTCCACCTCCTGAATTCTGAATTCCAGGGCCTGGGGGCTAGTTTCCTAAGAAATAAGGAGAGACTGTCTTTGGGAGAGAGGAAATAACATAAGGTGGAAATTATACCTTTTTAAAAAATGTAAAGAAAACTGACCAGGCAGAGGCTGGTAGATCTCTGTGAGTTCAAGGCTAGCCTGTTCTACACAGCGAGTCTAGGACAGCCAAGGCTACACAGAGAAACCCTGTCTCAAAAAAAAAAAAAAAAAGTACTTCTCTCACAGAGGACCCAAGTTCCATTCTCAGTACTCACAGAAGATGGCTCACAACTACCTGTAACTCCAGCTCCAGGGGATGCAATGACTTCCTCTGGCCTCTGCACTTCCTTTTTCTTTTCTTTCTTTCTTTTTTTTCTTTTATTATTTACAATTTATTCAATTTGTTTCCCAGCTGTAGTCCTCTTCTCCTCCCGTGCCCCTCCCCTAGTCCACTGATAGGGGAGGTCCTCCTCCCCTTCCATCTGACCCTAGCCTATCAGGTCTCATCAGGACTGTCTGCAGTGCTTCCTCTGTGGCCTGGTAAGACTGTTCCCCCCTCAGCGGGAGGTGATCAAAGAATCAGCCACTGAGTTAAGGTCAGAGACAGTCGCTGTTTCCTTTACTAGGGAACCCACTTGGACACTGAACAGTCGTGGGCTACATCTGTGCAGGGGTTCTAGGTTATCTCCATGCATGGTCCTTGGTTGGAGTATCAGTCTCAGAAAAGACCCCTGGACCCAGATATTTTGGTCCGGTTGGTCTTCTTGTGGAGCTCCTGTCCCCTCCAGGTCTTTCTATCTTCCCCTTCCTTTCATAAGATTCCCTGCACTCTGCCCAAAGTTTGGCTATGAGTCTCAGCATCTGTTTTACTACCCTGCTGGGTAGAGTCTTTCAGAGGCCCTCTGTGGTAAGGCTCCTGTCCTGTTCCCTGTTTTCTCCTTCTTCCAATGTCCATCCCATTTGTCCTTCTGAATGAGGATTGAGCATCTTACCCAGGGTCCTCCTTCTTGCTTAGCTTCCAGCCAGTTGTGGTGGCTGAAGGAGGCGGGAGTATCATAGGAGTTTGAGGCCTCTGCACTCAGGTGGCACACCTCTGAGCTTAAGGCCAACCTCATCTACATAGTGAGTTCCAAGTTAGCCGAGGTTACATAGTGGGTCCCTGTCTGAAGAAAGAGAGGAAGGGGAAAGAGGAAGGGAAGAGAAGGGGATGAGGGACCTTCAAGAGTTAATAAGGCCAAAGGCAGGCAGATCTTTGTGAGTTCAAGGCCAACCTGGTCTATAAAGCAAGTACAGGAAAGCCAAGCCTACACAGAGGAGCCCTGTCTCAGAAAACCAAAATAATAATAATAATAATAATAATAATAATAACAACAATAGCTAATAAGGCCAAAAAGGCCTGGCCTAATGGATAGTTCAGTACTATTACTGCTGGGTGGGTTCTGATAAAAGCATAAACTTGATTCTCTTTCTCTCTCACTCTCTCTCTCCTCTTTTACTTCACCTGCCCTTCTCTTTTTCTCTCTCTTTCCTTTTGATATTCTGCCATGAGATGATGCAGATACAAGGCCCTTTGATCTCAGGTTTCCTAGCTCTGTAACTACAGCAGTCAATCAACTCTTTACAGCATAGTCTTAGGTATTCTGTTACAGCATTAGAAAGGGAATTAAAATCTACCAGTAAAAAACAAAGCAGGGGAGGGGGGCAGCCTTTCCAGGCCACAGAGGAAGACAATGCAGACAGTCCTGACGAGACCTGTTAGGCTGGGTCAGAGGGACAGGGGCAGTGGTCTGGGGCAGGGACATGGGAAGAAAGGAGGGAGAGTGGGATTGGGAGGGGACGAGGAAGGGGCTACAGCGGGGATACAAAGTGAGTAAATTACAATAAAAAACAAAAGAAAACTGATAGTGACACAGGGGATGGAAAGATGGCTTGGTGATTAACAGTGCCCCATTCTCCTCCAGAGGACTGGGGTTCAGTTCCCAGCACCCACACTGAGCAGGTCACAACTGCTGGTAACTCCAGCTCTAAGGTATCTGATGCTCTCTCCTGACCTCTACTAGCTCCCTCGGATACACATCACATAAAATAACACAACTAAAGCCAGACCTATGCACTTATTTACAGAGAGCTAGAACTTTACAATACAACTTCATGGCTTTTTTTAAATAATATTTTTATTTTATTTTATTTTATTTTATTTATTTATCTTATGATTTTATGTGCATCAGTATGAAGGTGTCAGATCCCTTGGAACTGGAGTTACAGACAGTTGTGTGCTGCCATGTGGGTGCTGGGAATTGAACCTGGATCTTTTGGAAGAACAGACAGTGTTCTTAACCACTGAGCCATCTCTCCAGCCCCCCAACTTCATGGCTTTTTATAGAAGCCCACCACTGTGTATGTGTTGAGGGTGGGTACAGTGCTGCATGTCTATAATCCCAGCTTCTCAGGTGGTTGAGGCAGGAGACCCTTAAATTCAAAGCTAGTTTGGACTACAGGGCAAGTTTAGGGCTAGCCTGGGCATCACAAAGTGATTCTGTCTCAATTAAAAAAAAAAGTTTTGAAGGAGCAAGTATAGTGGCTCATGCTTGTAATTTCAGCTCTTGGAAGGCTAAGGCAGAATGATTACCCACAAGTTCAAAGCCAGCCTGAGCTACAGAGTAACACCTTGTTTCAAAGAGTAAAATAAAATAGATGAATTAAATACTTGACTAGGGTTAGTTTGTCTAATGTAATTTTTTTTTTTACAAATGACCTGGATAAGCAGTCCTCAACCTTCTTAATGCCGTGACCCTTTAATACAGTTCCTCATGTGATGACCCCAACCATAAAACTATTTTTGTTGCTACTTCATAATTGCAATCTTGCTACTGTTATAAATCATAATGTTAATATCTGTGTTTTCTTGATGGTCTTAGGTGACCTGTGAAAAGGTCATTATACCCCCCAAAGAGGTCAAAACCCACAGGTTGGGAACCACTGATCTAGACGAAAAACCATCTATGAGTTGTTAGCTTACAGATGACAGTATGTCTGTGGCACTGGACTCACCCTTGGCCTTGCAAGTAGTCACTTCCTTTCCGAGACTCTTATCATGGCTTTTCCAATAGCTCATACCCCTAGTCACCTCTCCAGCCCAAGCTCAACTGGTCTCTCGCTAGGGAAGCCCTCTTCCTCCTCGGGAGTGTGCAGGCTTCTCCCGGGAGGCTCTAGTCCTTGTGTTCTACATGCCCAGGCTTACTTCCCTGGTGAGTCCACACACAGCTATGTCATTACCTGTCACCTCACACATCCCCTTCCACAGAGACTTGCTTCATCGGGTGTGAACAGAGTGCTCTTGTTGATACACAGATAAGTTATTTTGAGGTTGCTGAATAGCGATGATGTGGAGTAACTATTTCCTCCTCAGACTCAGAAGTCTGGGGCTTTCAAGGCTTCCAGGGTGCCTAAACTCCCAAGATTTCTGAGGCCCCTCTTGAGCTTATGGTGACAGTTGCTGGGGAGAGGAAACTCTTGGAGTGGGTGAGGTACTGGCAAATTGTGCCAGGAGCTAAAGGGGCAGGGCAGTTTTCACAAGTCATCACGGTAGACTTGATGTAGTCGCCTGCGCTCCTGTAATCAATCTGTCATCTTGACTCCGTAACCCAAAAACCTCACCTGTGTACTGTGCTGTACCTGTGTGGAGTCCTTTCTTTGTTCTGTCTTCAGTGTCTTCTCTGAGATGAACAGATGTTTGTTCGTGTAGTCCCAGAAACAGCCACACAACAAAGGGTTAGATTTTACAGTAGGACTCCCCAAAGAAAAGACTGCCTGGAGGAGGTGAGGGAAAGTTGGCATCAATGGCAAATAATTTATTTCCTCCCTCCCCATAAAGCAAACCAAATAAAAATAATACATAAATAGAAAAGTCAGCAAAGTGTGTTTTCAAAATTCTTCAGTTAAAAGGGCTAAGGATGTGTCATACTTTGTTTAGAGGAAAAAAATAAATTCAATAATTAACCAAAGGAAGCAATAAATTAGACTTCAGAATTTTAAAACTTTGGCTATTCAAAAGATGCCATTAAAAATATAATAAAAATTTTTAAGCTGGGCAAGGTGGTTCACACCTGTAATCCCAAATCACAGAGGCTGAAGCAGGAGAATGGTGAGTTCTGAAACCAGCCTAGACCACACAGAAGACTCTGTCAGAAAGAAAGAAAGAGGAAGAGAGAGAGAAAGAGAGAGGAAGAAGACCACCAACCTTCCCTCTTTGTTTTTTGTTTGTTTGTTTGTTTTTGAGACAGTGTTTCTCTATGTCCTGGAACTTACTCTGTAGACTACAATAGCCTCCAACTCAGAAATCCACCTACTTCTGTGTCCCAAGTGCTGTGATTAAAGAGGTAAGCCACCACTGCCCAGGCTGAAATATTCTTAATTCAAATACTCATAAAAGACTTACATAATAAAGAACATTAAAGAGTCAATAATGAGAACTAAAACTTCATGGTTTTAATGGGGAAAAGATTCAAATAGAGTTTCTCAAGTATAAGGTACTGGTAATGAACAGACACATGGAAAGATGTTCCCTATCACCGGCCACTTGGAAAAGCCACAACATCTGCAAAGTCTACATTCCCTTGCTAAAATGACTCTTAAAACCAAACAAACCAAGTAATATTGTGTTGAGGGTACAAAGTGACCGGAGTCTTGTACCACCCTAACAAGCACTGGGTTGCACAGCCACCCCGGAAAAACAGCAAGTTATTCTATGAATTTGTTTATTTGGTTTTTAAGACAGTCTCTCTATGGAGCCCTGGCTAGCCTGGAACTTACTGTATAGACCAAGTTGGCATTTGTTGAGACCTGCTTCAGCTTTTAGCATAGTAGAATTGTAGCCATTTTGTTTTTTAGTCTCCATCTTGATTATAAGGTGAAATAAAGTTCAAGTTTTCAGGCTCTGCCTTCCAATGATATGTCTCTATGGTTTCATTTCTCAAATTTTGTGTACTTTGCTACCTGGACACTCTGTAAAGCCCCCCAACTGCAGAATTAATCAAATTAAAGGTCAGTTAGAAACACTTTGTCTAACTAGTCAGAATGATGTCATGTTGCTTCCTACACCTGGATACCCGGTTGTTGGTTGTGATTTTGTTACTTGGTTGTGATTTTGTATTTTTGTTTATTACCTGGTTGCTGGGTTTTGTTGGTTATTACTTAGTTACAGTTTTGTTACCTGGTTGTTACTTGGTAAAAATCCTGCCTTAGAAGCCGACTAGCATCACAGTTTGACTCCGGAGTTCACTGTGTCCCCGACCATGGTCAGTCTTAGGATGTTGCCTTCAATAAACAATCAGTATCTCACAGAGATTGGTGCTGTGTGGTTTGTGCAGCTATTATTAAACTAAAATACCTTGAGTTTTTGGAAATCCCCCTGCCTTTGTATCCTGTGTGCTAGGATCATGTGTGTGTACCACCAATAATTTTACTACACACACACACACACAGGGAGGGGGGCCAAGGTCTCATATAGTCTAGACTGGTTTCAAGCCTGCTGTTCAGCCAAGGATCTTTGTACATCCCACCTCCAGGTGCTGGGTTCGTTTATTCTTTGTCAAGTAAAACAATCACTTGTTATGGGACTTAAGATTTTACCCCCAACAATTTCTACAAGAATATGTACACGCAAAATCTCTTCTGCAAATATCAAAAGGATCTTCTAGAAAACGGAAATGACCCAAATGGCCACAGAAAGATGAGAGGAGAAACAAATCATGGACTAGAACATTCTCATAGCCTAATAGTGCCTATCAACAAGAACAAAAAGAGAAGCTATTGAAATTCTCATAGGTGTGAGTAAATGTGAAAAAAAAAAAAACAGTATGCTGGATCAAAAAAGCCAAATGTAGGTTAGTTCTCTGTAACTTCATTTATATGAAGGCCAACAACAGGCAGAACAACTCTGTAAGTCAGAACTGTCAGGGTGAGCAGATATCTGGGGTAGGGAGGAAGAGTGTGGCTTTGAAGGCTAGTACAGAGCTGGCACAGTGGCACACACCTGTAGTCCCAGATGTGAAAAAGGTTGAGGCAGGAGGATTGCTTGAGTTTGGGCAACATAATCAAGATTCTATCACACACATAAAAGGGAAGGCTAGTTAAAAATGTGAGTTGCTCTCACAGAGCATGCAAGTTCAGTTTCAAACGCCCAAATGGGCAGCTCACAACTGCCTGTAACTCCAGCCCTGAGGAAGCTGATGCCTTCTTTAGACCTCCACCAACACCTGCACTCTTGTGCCCACACCCCAAACAGGTGCATACACAATTAAACAGCTGGGTGGCGGTGGCGCACACCTTTGATCCCAGCACTTGGCGGGGCAGAGGCAAGTGAATCTCTGTGAGTCCAAGGCCAGCCCGGTTTGCAAAATAAGTTCCAGGGCAGCCAGGGTTACACAGAGAAACACTGTCTCGAAAAAAATTAATTAAAAAAATAAAAATATAGAGATAAGAGGAAGGGAAATATCCTGTGCCTTTCCTAGGAGCTAGATGACTGCACAGGCACACAAGCATGGACATGTCAGTTACCACGACATACCCTAAAATAGGTGTACTACTGGGCATGCTGGCTCGTGACTGCAATCCTAGTACATGGGAGGCTAGGACAGGAGGATTGCTGAGATTGAGGCCAGTCAACACATATAGTGGCCAGCCTGGGTGACAACGAGAGCTTGTCTCAAGCCTTCTACACTCAGCTAAGTGCAAATTGTATATTGATGCAGTTTAAAAACACAACTATTCTGAAGCAGTTAAGGAATTACTTTTATTGCTGTTATCAATAGTGGTGTGCCCAAAGAAAGCACGCAAAGGTTTATGAGGTCATTAGAGCAGGGCTAGCTTGCTGCTTTGGCCCTTTGGTTCTCTGTGGGAGCAAAAGGTCAGGAGAGTTATACTGCCTCTCCTGAGTCAACCTAAATTTACTTATTCATTTTCTTACTTATTTGAGACAGAGTTTCACTTTATAGTTCAGGTTTTCCTGGAACTACCTACATAGTCCAGGCTTGCTCTCAGCTCAGATCCTCCTGGTTCTGCCCCCAGAGTGCTGGCTCCGCTGTCTTAAAACATAGTATCTGTTTTTAAAAGACCATCCTCGGGCTTCGAAAAGACATCATTGCAAGGCTGGAGCTTCCTAGGTAAAGACTCTGTGTAATCTGGACTGTGAATCTTCCAAGAGAACCATCTGCTAGATGCTATGGCAGGAGACAGGCAGCTGTGACTTTGCACAATCGATATGACACAGGGAAGAGTGGTTTGCCATTGGACATGAGGGTTGTTACAACAGCTAGGTGGATGTGGGTTTTCTTTGTAACTTATCCAACTTTGTCTGGAACCAAAAAGACACAGAAAGAAAAACCAAAGGTTAAACCCACTAACTACCTGCTCTCTCTCATTTCTCTGCTTGCCTCACTGCTCTCAACCCTCAGCGTGCATAAAAGCCACTCCAAAGGCTTTTATTAGACAAAAGCTCAAAATAAAAAGAACTAGGTGTATAAATAAAACACACAAAAAAAGAGCTGATGGGATTCGGTGCACTGGACACAGCTGTCATTATGGGTCATAACATATGTGCCACCTTTGTCCTTTCCAGCAAATTTCTCCCTCATCTACATACTGACCTTGTTAGAAGAATAAAATCCTTAGCTCTCTCCGTCATAGGAATGAGAACTCCCCAATGTTCCTCCTTCAGTTCTTACCCTCTTTTCTTCTTTTCAAAACATCTAGTATTTTTATTTATGTGTGTGGCAAGGTGTGTGTATGCCAGTTCCCATGGGCACCGAAGAGGAACTCCTGGCAAATGCGAGCCGCTGGTCAGAGCTGCCAGACGTGGGTGCTGGAAACTTAGTAGCAGCACATTTTCACCACCGAACTGGCTCTCCCACGAGGATGGCACCTAACCAAATTACCTGCTGGCATTTCAGATAGATCAAGGCAAAGGCCAACATCGGCAGGAGCCAGGCCGCTGAGGCGTTCTGCTGTCCAGCCTCCAGGCAGCTCTACACCTGGCCCCTCCGGTGCCCCCATGAGCAGCTTGGGGGTAGTATTGTAAATACTTCAGGGCTGCGGACACGGCTCAACAGTGGAGTGCTTGCTTGTCATGAGCAAGCACTGGGTTCAACTTATAGTCCTGGAAAACAAGGACTTCTGGGCCTGGGAGACACAGAGCAAGGGTCAGGACACTTGCAGGGGCAGCCTGGACACCCACATTTCATCCCTGCAACTCACGTAAGGGTGAAAAGAGAGAACCAACTCCTGCCCGCACGCTGTGGCATACAATCCACCCCCTTAAAAGACCCGTGCCACCTCACACACAGTAACAGTGATAAGAGAAATACTTACAGTTCTCCTTCTCTTATCTGCTGACCACCATCCTTTCTCTCATCAGAATTTGAATGTCTGTGTTCAGTTTGAGGGATATGTTCTCCTCCAGATAATTTTATGTCTCCTTCTTGGTTTTTGAAATACATGCATGGTGTTTGATATACATATACATATTATATGCAGATTTTATGAGCCGTGGCATTTATTTATTTGCTTGGGTAGGGACTGAGACAGGGTCTTGCGATGCAGCCCTAGCTGGCCTTCTTACTTAGATCATGCTGCGTCTGCCTTTTGAGTTCCAGGATTATGGACATGTGCCACAGACCTGGTTCATTTTCTATCTCCTTATCACATTTGAAGAAAAACTGCACTTTGCACACATGCAAAGTGTGCAAAGTGACCTCTGAGGAGAGAGGTGAGTGGTAAAGGATTTGTCTGACATTCGTGAGGCCTGAAATTCAATCCCTAGCTAATCTCACTACTATACAGCACATTAATGATTCACTCTGGATTTGGGTTCACACTCTTCAGACAAAGAACATCCTAAAGAGTGCTAAGTAGAAGATGAAGGAGGGGAAACTGTGGTCAGAATATATGGTTTAAAAATTATTTTCAATAAGAAAGAATACTAAGTGATTCTAAAGTATACTGAAGTGTTACTGTGAATTCCTATATGTGAGTGTTTAGGAGGAGAGTCAGGAAGCACAGCCCCCACTTCCTTCAGCAGCCTAAAGAGTTCTTCTAGTCACTCAGGAAATGGACTCAGGTCAGGCTGGGATGTGTGACTTCAATGCAGACAGAAATTTCAGGAATATATATATATATTTATAGAGAGAGGGGGTTTCTGTGTAGCCCTAGTTGTCCTGAAACTTGCTCTATAGACCAGGCTGGCCTTGAACTCAGAAATCTACACACATCACCATGCCTGGCCTTAATAAAGATATTTTAAGGGGGGGTTGGTACCCCTTGGGGGCCTCCCCTTCTCTGAGGAGAAGAAAGAATGGGAGGAGGGGGCGTGAGGTTGGGTCTGGGACAAGAGGAGGGAGAGGGCTGGGATCAGAACATAAAGTGATTAAAAAAATAAATGGAAGAAAAAATATTTTAATATAGATTGATTTAAGCATACGGTTACGAGGAGGGAAAGGAGCTTAGAAAGATAAGACATACCGTTCAAATAGGTATGGAATATACTGAGTCACAGCTATTGTTTTCTACAACAGTCATATAGGATTCTGGTGAGGTTTGAAGTTATCTTCAAAGGGTAACTAAGAAATCTAAATGACCTCAAGGGGTGCTTTTGTGGTAAAGGGGGGTACCTATCAGGATTATAATTTTTAAATATTTTTATTTTAATTTTCATTAATTACACTTTATTCACAGTATTATAATTTTTAAGGTAACTTCTTAAGGGACAGAGGAAGGTAGGCCATCCGTACGGTAAACAAAGGTAATGCTTTTGTTTGAGATTCCCAGGGTGGGGAGGTGGGAAGGACTGAGGTCCCTGCCCAAGATCACATCTTAAGCCTGATTCACTGCTATTTTAAAATAAAAGTTGAGCCGAGTGGTGGTGACACAGGCCTTTGATCCCAGCACTGGTGAGGCAGAGGCAGGTGGCTCTCTATAAGTTTGAGGTCAACCTGGTCTACAGAGTGAGCTCCAGAACATCTAAGGCTACAAAGAGAAACCCTGTCTCAAAAACAAAACAAAACAAAACAAAACAAAAAACACAACAACAAAACTAAATTAGAAATTGGCTGGTGAGATGGCTCAATGAGTAAAGACAGTTGCCTCCAAGCCCGACAACCTGAGTTTGATCCTGGAACTCTCATGAAGGAGGAAACTGACTCCTGCATGGTGTCTTCTGACCTCCACACACATTGTGTTGTGGCTTGCAAGTGCACATAAGCACACACACACATAACACAAACACACACATATATACACACACTAAATTATTGTGAAATAATGTATCTATACATTATTTGTATGTTGGCAGCCTTTACAGTAAATGTCACTTATATTAGAATTCTTTTCAGCTAATGAGAGGCTTGAATGAGACCCCAGAAGGAGGGGCTCACTTCCCTTCTTACATCCCAATAATTTCCCTTTCCACCCTGCCTCACTACAGACAGTGGAGATAGCTTTTGTTAAATTTTATTATTGTTTCTATTACTGTTAATTGTCTATTGCATGACAGGGACATCGTACATAGTACAGGATTAGGTTCTTAGGTTAAGAACTCTCCAGTAAGGCAATGTTCAAGAGCTGCAACAATAGCAGGGACCTGAAACTCAAGCAGTGAGAGGCGGCAGGGCGGGGAGACCAACCACCTAAGCAGCTTCAGAGTGAAGCTGTTTCTTCACAAGACAGCAATGGTATATGTTACACAGAGCAAGGAATAGCAAGGAGACAGGATAATAGTGAGACTCTGTTTCAGTATATAAACAATAGATCAAAAGAAATGCTTTTCTAGATTACAGTGGTGGCCAGCAAACTCATGACTCATAAAGCAAACTAGTAAAATGAAAGAGGCAATCTCTAATTCAAGGAGTTGAAGACTTGGGGACACAGTTTAGTGGCAGCTAACACACACAGAATCCCACAATCCTCAGCACTACCAAGAAAAAAAAATGGTAAGACTTGGGGGCTGGAGTGATGGCCCAGTGGTTAAGAGCACTGTCTGCTCTTCAAAAGGACCCAGGTTCAATTCTCAGCACCCACATGGCAGCTCACAACTGTCTGTACACAAATTCCAAGGGATCTGACACCTTCACACTAATGCATGTAAAAATAAAATAATTTTAAAAAATGGTAAGACTTGAAGGGCACTTGTAAATTTTATTGGCTATGTGGCCTTTGAGATATAATTTTCCCGTTCCATATCTCAGTTTGTCAATAAAATTATATTTATATTATCAGAGATTTTTGACTTGTATTTGAACAGCCCCCATTTTTTGAAAAAAAAAAAAGTCTTGAAGGAAATCTAATTTGTAAAACAAATAGGATCAGTCAGGCACAAGCTTGGTTACCTAAGTATAATCCGCAGAACCCACAAAGAACAGGAGAGAAGTGACTATCTAAAGTCATCCTCTGGCCTCTGTATGCACACCGTGGCTCCCACACCCGCACAGCAGGCGTAGAAATACACAATAAAAAATAAAATGAAAGCAAGATTGCTCTGGTTGGAGCAAGGGTAAAGGCCCGGAGCCCTGTCCCACTCCTCTCTGCCACTTCCAAGGCACTCACTGTCCTCCAGGAGGCCAGGGGAAAGCTCAGGAGATCTCTAAAGACCTTACTAACTCTATTTAGTCAACGGCCCAAGGTACAAACTTGGCAAAAATACTTAGAAAAAGATGGAGTACAACTTGCGCTTAAATGCTGGGCGTGGTGGGCACTTAAAGCTCTAACCCCAGTGCAACCCCAGCAGAGGCAGAAGCAGGCAGAGCTCTGACTTTGAAGCCAGCCCGGTCTCTACATAGTGAGTTCCAGGTGAGCTGGGGCTCTATGGTGAGACCCTGTCTCAATAAATGAATAAATGAATGAATGAATTTGAATAATCACTATAAGGGCATATAAAAGATGATTTGGGTTTTGTTAAATTTGCCTAGCTCTCCTCATAACAATTAAATGCCCCAAACATCTGAACCTGGGCAAACGCTAACTTCCATATAAACCTTAATCTGTCTTGTATATGCAGCCTACAAAACCCACTCGCTAATAATTTTTACTCATTCTAACCTAGCATCTTTACTAAAAGGTCTTTCTTACCAAGCCAAAATTCCTCCCCATTATTGTCATTAAGAAAAAAGAAAAAGAAAGGTCTTGTTCTACCTTTTGGAGCTAAAACAAGAAAATCAGTTTGTCCTGAGCATCTTCTCCAGAACAGCGCTATCCAGTCTGCCCGATCGCCGTCTCTTCCCTTGCTCCCTCAACAGTGCATGAAGATGACCTTCTGGTTTTTCATTTCAGATCTTTCAAGTCCAGGCTGGTTTTGAACACATAGTGATCCTTCTGCCACAACCTCCTGAGTGCTGGGATTACATGGTTGAGCTACCAAAATGTAGCTTCAATTCACAATTTTCAAGTATTTAAGTGGAAGTAGATTTTCATTTACTCTTGGCTTTGAAAGAACTTAAGCTAGGTGAGTGCTCTTAAACAAATGACTAGCTCTGAAAAAGACAAACAAATAGAACGTGCAATTATTATTTGGCAACTATTCTTCCCAGGCTAGACATTAGCTGCTCTCAGTGTATCAAAAGTGATAGCTAAAGCTTTTGGTCCAAAGTAAATTATGAGGCTATCTAGTGGGGAAAGGACGGATGAATAAAAAAAACAAGACTTGAGGTCCAATGAAATAAGAATCGGTAATGTAAACAAATAAAAAGAAGCACCCTGACTTCCAAGCTTATGCTCTAAGCAGACTTCAGGGAAATACAGTTCTTCACCACTACAAAATCTGATTGCTATCAAAAGCTTCATTCACTGTCCCTCACCAGCCCCATTAAATCTACCACCTCAGGAAGTCAGGGTGTGGTGTGGGCTGGGGTATCTTCTAGCCTCAGGACCTTAGGAGACAGGATGTAAGAGGCACAACTCAGTCCCTAAGAAAAGAGCCAGCACAGCCATTGGCCTGTGGGAGCGCCGGGCCTTTATGGTTTCCTGTGCTTCGGTTGTCTTGGTAACCTGAGGCCTCCCTATTTGCATTGGCATCAGAGGCCAAGAGCGGAAGCAAAGCTGGAGTACCAGGAAGGCATGCAGGAAAAAAAAATGTGGGCAATGTAACAGCTATGCCCAGGACGGGAGGGTCAAGCCTAGGACAGAAAAGTTGCTTGGTTGAGGGCAAAAGGGAGTGTCATATAAAATCTGAACCTCTGGACTTCACCTCTAGCGTTTCTGATTCAGCAGATAAAAGAGTTTAGGAACCAACATGTCCACGAGGCTGTCTCCTACCGAGCATGGTGAAGACAGTGTTTTGTCTTGTTTCAGTGTTTTACTATGGAACCCTGACTGGCCTGTCATACATCCTTGAGGCAACCTCAGCCTTTCAAGTGCTGGGATTACAGCCAGCTACCACTACTGGCTCAAAGAGTATATAAGCATTCTTTTGAAGAAATCTCTAAGTTTTCTTATCATTTCAGATCCTAAAGCTTAGACACTCCTTAAAGCTACTTCTACATATACATTTTTTGGTCTGGTTTTAGATTTACATTTAAAAATTTTTCTTTTTATTCCATGTGCTTAAGTTTTTGTCTGCATGTATGTATGTGCCTTAACTATGTACAGTGCCCATGGAGGCCAAAAGAGGGAATTTGAGCCCTTGGAACTGGAGGAATAGATGGTTGCTGCTGTGTGAGTGCTGGGAACCAAGTCTGGGTCCTTTGCAAGAGCAGCAAGTGCTCTTGACTGCTGAGCCATCTCTCTGGCCCCTTATGTTTCACTCTTCAATTCTGTTTTTTTGGTTTTGTTTGTTGTTGTTTGGGTTTTTTGAGACAGGTTTTGGCTGTCCTGGACTCTTTGTGGACCAGGATGGCCTCACTCCACTGTGGAAAGTGCAGTCATGTCCTATGCTGTCACCTAGTGTCTCATCCTCCTTTGATTCTTTCTGACTCATTGTCACTGTCCTACTTACACCCCTTTATTGTCTGTTGGTCCCTATCTATTTGTAAATAAAATTTACAAACAGTAGTTTCTGGGGAGCTGCAGAGATGAACTAGCTGCTAAGAGTACTGGCTGCTCTGCCAGAGGACCCCAGTTTGATTCCCAGCACCCACATGGCAGCTCATTGCCATTTCTAACTCCAGTCCAAGCGCATTCCATGCCTGCTTCTGGCCTCTGTGGACACCAGGCACAAATGTGATGCACAGTTATAAAGTCAGGCAACACACCTACATACATGCAAACTAACTTTAAAAAGTAGTTTCTGGATTGGGAAGACAGCTCAGGGGGTAACAGGTTTGCTACACAGGTGTGGGGACCCATGTTCAGCTCCCTAGTACCCTTAGAAAAGCCAGATGTAACTCCAGCTCCGGGAAGACAAACACAGATGAGTCCAGCCAGTCCAGCAGAAGTGCTTCAGTAGAGACCCTGTCTGTACCTCTAATGCCAGCTCTGGGAGGGAGACACAGGTGGACATCTGTAAGTTCAAGACCAGCCTGGGATAGATAGACCTCCAGAGCAACCAGGCCTACATCGTTGGACTTTCTTGAAATGAAACAAAATGCCACAAAAAAAATCACAGAAACAGAGCCATGTTGTAAAAATAATTCTCCCATATTGTTTCCAAGAGAAAACTACAGCAATGAGCAAAGACAGGCCAGTGTAGTAACAAAGGCTATGTAACAGTAGGCAGGCAGCCTCATCAGGAAGCAGCCTGCCCTGTTCAGTAGACAGCCCAGCACACTGGACCAGCAACGAGGAGAATCATAAAACAAAGGACTGGAAGCCTTTTTAGTAATCTGGTTTTAAGTGTATTTTAGGAAATGGGAGAGGAGTGGATCTGGGGGGAGTTAGGAGGTGTAGTGGGAGAAACAGGGTCAAAATACATTGTCTGCAGGTGTGAAATTCTGAAAGAATGAAAATATACGCAATCTACGAATGTGATAGAGCAGTGAGTGGAACTTTAATCACTACTATTACTATCAGCTTATGCAGCAGGGTAGAAAGAGAAAGCACACAGATAAATAATGAAGTTAATGAGGACTAATGGTGGTCATTAGTTATAATTATAATAATGATTACTAACAGTGATTAATTGATAGTGGTAGGAACTACCATGAATGTAAAAACTTACAAGCAAAAAATAATGTAAAATCTGTCAAGAGGGCCTGGAGAGATGGCTCAGAGGTTAAGAGCACTTCCAGAGGTCCTGAGTTCAATTCCCAGCAACCACAAGGTGGCTCACAACCATCTATAATGAAATCTGGTGCCCTCTTCTGGCATGCAAGTGTACTTGCAGACCGAATACTGTATAAATAATAAATAAAATTTAAAAAATCTGTTCAGAATGGCTCCAATGGTATAGAGACAGGAAAGTTCAGTGTGAACTTTTGAGCCAGGATCTCACTCCATAGCTCAGGATGGCCTCAGACTTGTGGAAATCCTCCTGTCTTAGCCTACACCATACCCAGCTTCAGTGAGGCTTCACGGACACATCATTTTGCAATCACAGCTGCAAATGATCTTTCATAGCCTATCAGAATAGTAGGCTGTTTGGAGATAGCAATTCTACATTCTTCAAAGTCTGCAGCCCTCCACATTCCTTCTGTTCACCATAGCCTCACAGGCCATAACCCTCAAACAGCCTCCTCAGGAAAGTTTCTTCTATACAGGAATGGCTAATTCTCTTCTCACCCAGGCTTAAGACAGAATGCCAAAAAGATTTTCTGCTAAATTTCTAACTATAAATTTAGCCATTATCATCCTTCATCTCCAAAACATAGCTGGCTTGACTCTTATGTGATATACTAAACAGACATATTTATATATATTTGCTTTGGGCTATTGTGTACATCCATATGACAGCATTCATGCACACATCTGATGACATCTTTGTTTGGAAAGCATTTAGGACCCAGCACAGTTATGGAACACTTCACACAGTGCTGGCCACAAAGGCCACTCCTCAGCAGTCATTCAATTTGAGTTGTACTTCTGGACATGCAATGCTGAGTAAATGTGAATCTGAAAATGTGTTGGGTTTTTTTTTTTTTTTGAGACAGTTTTTACTAATCTAAGCTGTCCTTGAGCTATGTAGCTGAGAACGGATTTGAACATCTGACCACCTGGATTCCAGGCATACACCCCAGATGGTGCTGCGGGAGCCTGGCATGCTGTGCAAGCGAGGCAAGCATGTTACCAACTGAGCTCTATCCCCAGCCACTGAGGACGTGTAAGAAGAAGAAAAAGAAGAAACATAGAAATATCTTTTACTGTATCTGGAGGAAGAATTTCAATCACAAGGAAAAGGTAACAGCTGTGGTAAAAAGCAGTTTACAAATTATCTAGAAAAAAAGGAAAAAAGGGTGACAGAATAAATAACCAGAGCACTGAGAGACCAAAGGACGCATCAGCATTTCAACACGCGTGTTAAATATGGAAAAAAAGCTAGAGAGGGCCATCGGCTTAAAAAAGGGGACTAAGGAGTGGTGTGTGTTGGCAAAAAGAAGTGATGAGAGGAAGGAGAAAATTTATAGCAGAGGAAGTTGGTGTGGAGTTTTCCTCTCAAGATGTCCAGCAAAGCAAAGAAATAAAAGTACGGGAGAGGCAGGGCTGGGGCTGGAACGCCACGACAAAGCAACCGGGCCCAAAGCGGGACACTTCTTCCTTTCTTTTCATTAACTGACCCAGATTTTCTTGTTTAGAACCAAAGACAACTGCAGAGTTAACAACTCTTTAAACTAAACTACAAAACCCTAGCCTTTGTGGTTGCCTCTGGTTCCAGATAGCACAAATTACAAGGACTGTGATAGAATTAGGTTGTCAGTGTGCACGACAGCGAACATATGCTACTTTAGAAGCTGGAGTGAGTGGGATGTCGTAAAGGCACCATTTGAACTGGACAGCTCACCTTCCTCTAACCAGCCAGCCATGTTCGACAGGAGAGATTGTGACCTGCTTTTGTCTGCATACTGAAATCCAATGCCCCATCCCAAGAAACCTTTCACAAAGGTCAGTTACACAGGACAGGCTAAAGGCTTGTGGAGAAGTTAAGGCTAAAAATAAAGACAATTAAATAAAGGAAAGGGAAGCAGATGTGTCCTGCTGATAAGAAGCAAAGCTGGCATACCAGTGCAGTCGAAAGCCCCAGAGGCTCAAATCAGCGTAGGAGAACACTCAACACCATGGAGCCAATTCCCCCCTCAGTTCAAGATGCTCGTCCCCCCTCAGCCTCCCTGTCCCACGTGCTGAGGTTACAGGCCACATAGCTAATCTTTTTTAATGTCTTAAATGTGTATGTGTGTTTTATATCCATGTATCAATGTGCCCCAGGTGAATGCTGGATGCCAAAATCAGAAAAAGGGTGTCAGATGTCCTGGTACTGGAATTACGAATGGTTATGAACAACCATGTGGGTGCTGGGAGTCAAACCTAGGTCTTCTGCAAGTTTAAGTGCTCTTCAAACCTAAGCCATCTCTCCAGCCCCATGAAACTCTTAATAACTTAAGTTTGGGTCTTAAATCAAACACTTAACATTGATTTTCAACTTTTATTCAAGATTTTAGGATTTACTAAGAGCAAATTGTTTTCAAAATACGTCTCACTCTGCAGCCCAAGCTGGCCTCTTCATACCTGTAGCAACCTTCCTGCCTTGTCAGTGACAGAGAAGACAGGGAATTCAGTGTTTTACATTATCCCCTACCTTCGCTGCCACAGCCCAACATGGATAGAGTCCACCTAAGAAATCCCACCATAATTTCTCCCGCACAGAAAGCCTCTTCAGAACCAGGAACTACTTACTGCAAAGGTCCAAATAATCTAAGCCTGGATACTCCCTGGAGCCCTCCTTCATACAGGCCCCTGAAGAGACCTCAATGGACTGTCCCACTGTGCGGCCTGCTAGGACACTTGGCCGCCTTGTTCTCAGAAGCCTAACTAAATAGCATGAGTGTCGCCATCTCCTCCCGGTTTTTCTGGACCCTCCTCTCTAGGAAGATTTTGTGGTCCTTTCCCGTGCCCTTCCCCTCAAGTTTCCCAGCTCTACCCTGCCTCACTGCTTATATTCGTCCACAAGCTATGAATTTAGGAGCTCTACATTTTGCACTGTGGTGACAGCTGGGCAGACATCCCCTCCCATGATTCCTTTGAGCTTTTTCAAGACCCTCTCGCCCCCACCCCCAGGTTCCAGTCCCCAAATCTTCTAGAGTCATGGTCTCCAAAGCCATGCTCCATCCCATCTGGGCAAAGTGGGTCAGGGTTGGGGTGACTCAGGCCGGAAAGCACTCACTTCCTAACCCTGCACACCTGCCCTGCACTGCTGCTGGAACACAGCCTGGACCAACTCCAGCGGATGTTTTCCTTGTCCCTGCATAGCAGTCTGTGCCAACCCTCACCCCACCCTCTGCCCTGCCCCTTACCCCAAAGGTGAATCCCCTGGGACTCAGTGAGTTGGGCTCTAACCACTGACGGTCCTACACATCCACACCAATGCCCTGGCCATCAGCCAGTTCCACAGTGCCATGCAGTCTCAGATGGAAATCCTGTTCGGCCCAGCCTCCTTCCTGAAGGTCCCACAGCCACATGCCTGCTTTTGCATTCCAGGAAGCTAATCCTCATTTTGCAGTTTGGCATGGCTCAAGCACCAATGCCCACCAGGTCACATTCTAGTACCTCCACAATCTCCAGCTACCCATTTGCATTGTCTCTAGTTACTGAAGAAAATAGTCTTATGCTCAGCCTTCAGATAGGTTCCCCCAAAGGCATGTTTAGACTTCAACTACCGACCAGACTTCTAGCCTTGAACTCTTTTAATCCCTTCTCCAGTCAAGATAGCAAGGAGTCAAGATCTTGCCCAACACAGGAGCCTACCTGGGTAGAGTAAGTTCTCCTTTGTTCTGTCTTGACACCCCTCTGAAGAAATCTTGTTTTCTCTCACTCAATTTTGGAGTGGCGACTAGAACATTGTGATGGTAGGCAGGCACTCTACCACTGAACTACATCCCCAGCCAAGGCAAAAGATATATTGCAGGAAGATAGTTAAGAGGTAAGAGGTGTGCTGACAGCAGCTGCTGAATGAAGAGGTGACAGGCAGGGTGGCTTCTGAATAATGCCTGCCAGAAGTGTGTTATATGTACTGTGCTAAGGGATGGAGAGTGCAGTGAAGTGAATGGAAACCACAGGCGTGGTTTGAAAACCAGAGCAATGTCCTATGAGCAGAAGAAAATTTGGAACAGCAGTTGGGCCTTTGAAATGTGGGAAAGAAAAGTCCAGTTTGACTAAGGCCTTTAATGACAGCTAAACTATTATTACAAGTGGTCACAAAGAAGACTTGGAACCTACATAAGAGGATGGGGGTGGGGGTGGGGAGTTCAGAATCCAAACAAGAAAAAAAGAGTCCTAAAGTTAGCCGAATATAAGACATGATCCCTCTTCCCAAGGTCCTGAGGGGGGAAAGCAGCTTTAGCAGCAACGTCACCTTTCAAACCGGGTCTGAAGAATTTCAGATGTCAAGAACTGAAACCAAGTATTCTCAGGGCCACATCTGTTTTTGAAGGAGGCAGTAGGGTACCTTGGAGAATACATGTGGAAGGCAGAAGTTGGCCTGGAGAGTGCAGTCCACAACAGAAACCCTCAGCTGTGCAGAACGGCTGTCATCAGCATTTTGAGCTTTAGCTTCAATCAGTGGCTATTTTCTCAGGGCCATGGGTCAAAGATGGCGCTAAGAACACCCTGTGTGCTAGCTCACAACAAGCCCATGAGCTAGCATTTCTACTCTCAGTTTACAGATGAGGAAACTGGACGATAGAGATGAAGTGACTTGTGCAAGGTCAGAGGGCCAGTGAGTACAGACATGGTCTGAATCCCAGCCGACTTCCAGAGCCTGCAGAAACACACTTTAGAGGACTAAAGTCCATGGGGCCTTGTTCCATCATGAGGAAAGGGGGGGGCACCTTTGTGAAAGCGGGGTGGCTTGTTAGGATACCTGGAGGAGACGCTTCTCTTTGAGAGCCGGAAGCATTGCCAGGGATGGGACAATCTTGCATCTGATGTCCATTTGTGGGGGAAAAAGAAAGGAAAAAAAATGACAACAAAACAGTAGAAAATTTCTCTTTGGAGTGCCTATGGATGAAGCCCTTTCCTCACAATGCTGTGGGTAGCCATTTTCCAGACGCATCAGGGAAACCCTGCCCTGGCATCTGAAGGCAGCACACTCTCCACTCCAGATGCCTGCTTGCTCTCCTGGAGCCTCTGGCAGTTGCACCCTTCTGCAGCTCCTTGGTTTGGCTGGGGCACAGGATTACCCATCCCCAGGAAATGCCTCCCTCCGGTCCAGGCAGGGATCCCAGCACACACACTTGGTGGTGGAGGGAGGGTTGATGGAATGCTTCCTCTCTGCAGGTCAAAATCTGGGGACCACCTGGGGCCTTAAACCCTCCCCTCCTGGCTGTGGAAGTGCCTAGTCCAGGGCTCCTTCCACGGCCACCTCCCCTCTCCTGGCTGTGTGGGGGCATGAATCAGCTCTCACAGCTTGTTAAAAGCTGGACCTCTTGTTTTCATGCCCTCACCTCAGGAAACAGAGTTACAGCCTGTCCAGCTCTACTCAGCAGGGGGCCAGGGTCCTCACTTTATAAACATGCCCAGCCTGTAAGAGGAGGGCACTGTCATGGTATGAGACCAGAGCCCAAGGAGAGAGAAACCCAAGAGTCAGGAGCAAGGCAGGAAAAGCAAGGGGATAAGATCAGAGGACTCTGAACAGAAGCCAAAAAGGGTCTGAGAGCTGAATTGCAGGAATGGCTCTAAGGATGCTCTGGGCTGGACAAACCAAGGGGATCCTGGGAGGCTGGAAGATCATCTGCTTGGCAGTGTCTCTGCTCCTCCAGCACCCTGGAGTTAACAGCAAGTGTTACTTCCAAGCTCAAGGTAAGGAGGACTGATGCTTAAGGGAAAGAGGAGGGCAGTGATGAAGGCAGAGATGTGACCCTGTATTAGTGTGTCCACCCGTGGGAAAGGAAAGGCTAGATGGAGGTGTTATGCACAAATTCTCTCCCACCTGGGACCGTTCTCATTCTTCCCTAGCCCCCTGCCACTATGAAGGGAACTATTTCACTCTGGGTGAATCTTGGCTCCGCAAGGACTGTTTCCATTGTACCTGTCTGCATCCTGTTGGTGTGGGATGCTGTGACACGTGAGTGGCCACAAATGGCCAGGGGGAATGCCTCTGATGTGACTGGGGGATGGCCGGGGAGTAACTAGATTTCTGTGAGGCAAGAATAAAAAGAAGAGTATCATGAGATTACAGATGTGAAGGCACCAAGGAGAGGGGAGTCGAGGTAGATCTGGAGAGAAATACTCCTGCTTAGAACACTAAGAAGTCCTCATATGACAATAGACAGCTTAGTTAGGGGTGTTGGGGCACGCTAAAGGAGGACAGAGAGGGTGGTCTGAGGGGGAATAGCAGGCCATAGGGGTGGCTTTTCACTGCACTGACTCTCCCAATCTTTGGTTCTCTAGGTCTCAGCATCCCATTGACTTCCCTGCTGGCTGTGAAGTACGTCAGGAGGCAGGAACCTGTCAATTTTCCCTGGTGCAAAAATCTGACCCTCGGCTACCCTGCAAAGGGGGAGGACCCGACTTAGAATGGGGCTCAGCTAACACTCCTGTTCCTGGGGCTCCTGCTCCCCACTCCAGCTAAAGGATCACCCAACTGCTGGCTGCCACTTCCAGGGAAACCACTAGCAGCTGCCAATTTACTCCAAATAAATAAATTAATGCTCCAGCTGAAAGCCTGTTTTTCATTGCCTGTGTTACTGAACCTCAGGTGGGAAAAGTGGGCCCACTGGAGTCCAGGTGTTGAGTTCTCAGTATCTTGAAAAAAAACCAGTGCCACGGTGGGCATGTGAGGCAGTTTAGATAGTTATGCTGCTGGTGCTGGGGCCTGGAGCAGCATAGGAGACCAGGGTGGGGCTTGTAGGAAGCACTTTGATGGGGAGGTCCCAGCTGAAGGTGTCTACAGGCACCTGCTCAGGCCCCGTCCAGGTCGCAGGCTCAGGCTGTTCCAGTGGCGGCAGAAGTACCAATCCTGGTTCTCGGGATGTTACAAATTCAAAATGCAGTCGCCACTTCAAGGACACTGTAAAAGAAAGAAATAGATACTCTAAAACAGCACTTTTAACCTGTGGGTGTCACCTCCTGGAAGGTCAAATGAACCTTTCACAGAGGTGGCCTAAGACTACAGGAAAACACAGATGTTTACACTTCAATTCATAACAGTAGCAAAATTACAGTTATGAAGTAGCAACAAAAACAATTTTATGGTTGGGGTCACCACAACATGTTAAAGAGTTGTAGCAATAGGAAGGTTGAGAACCATTGCTCTAAAAACAAGTAGAAGGCCAGGTGTGGTAGCACATGCCTGTCCCAGTACTAGGTGAAGGCAGGAGACCACAAATTCAAGATCAGTTTGATGCCAGCTAGAGGACTACATGAGACCCTAATATTAAAACAACCAAACAAAAAGTAAGTAAATGGTAGGTAGTAAAAGCCGGTGACAAACTCTGTCTAGTAAAATGAAAAACTCAGAGCCATCAAGATGGCAGGTTAAGGGGACTTGCCACCAAGCCTGATGACTTGAATCTGAGCCACAGGACCCATATGGAAAGCACCCTGATCTACACACAAAATAACACAGTTAAGTCAGTTAACATTCTCTGCCAGGTGTGATGGCTCATGACTTTGATTTCAGTGCTCAGAAAGATGAGGCAGGGCAGGTGGAGGCAGCTGTGAGTGTGAGACAGCCTGATCTACGTAGTGTACTCCAGGCCAGTCTGAGCCACACAGTGAGAGAGATCCTATCTTTACAAAACAAAACAAACGAAAAAACCCAAAACAAAAACCACATAAAAATTTTTTTAAAGAAAAAAAAAACAGATTGTATCCATAAAGAGGAAAAGGCACAAGGCAGAAAGCTTTGATCAAACACTTTGTTTTTAAGGAATTTGGTGTGAACATGTTAACTAGAGATGCCATTAAGGACAGCAATATCAAGTTTCTAGTAACCCAAGATTGGGATGTCAACATGCTAAGGAACCAGTGGTCAGTGCCACACAGGGTCAAGAACAGTACTTTTTAGAGCTGGTAAGAGTTTAGGGGTCAACACATCTAAACAACAGTGGTGAAGTGGAAAATGTGAGAAAATGCAAAGGGTTGGGTTGCATGTGGGTGTGTATGCCTGGGAGCATACACGAAACTCTACCTAAGCCAAGCATTTACTCCCCTACTCTGTCTCCAACAGTGTCAGGTTCTCACCAATGGCAGTGCAGAAGCCAGGGGTAGAGCAAAGCGGGATGGGAAGGGAGAAGCTGGTTCTGGTTGTATGTAGGCAGGACTCCTGGTGCCGGGCATGAGTCACGTGGGACACTGAAGAGGCAACTCCTGTCCCACGGCGTCGTTGGTATTCAGGCTGCACTCGCTCTTCAGTTTGCAAGCTTACTGAAAACTGGGAGTAAGAAGAGAGAAGCACACCAGCAGGCATGTGGAAATATGAACTGTAGGTCAGAGGTAGCCCTGAAGAACCCAACTTCCACTTCTACAAACCACCCTTCTTTATGCAGGTCCTTTTCCACCCTAGCCCTTCAGACTGAGCACAATAAAAGCTGTTCTTTCTCACCTGTAAACAAGCTACAGTTCCTTCCCCTAAGTTTAAGGTCCCCACCACGTCCTCGCCAAGTCTGTACACAGATTTGAAGATACCAAACGTCCCAACTTTCCCTCGGCCATCACTGATATTGTAGAGATCTGGGAAGAATGATACCGAAAGGATATTGTTTACACTGGAGAATCGCTAGGACTGAGTCTCAGAGGCCAAAGCAGGGGGCTCTTCTTTATAATGGGGACAAGACACTAGTGGACCCATGAAGAGATATGGTGGACAGGGGTTTCTCAGCTAGGAGGACACTGAGGGAAGGATTGGAGACGGCAATTCTGAGAGGATTCTCACGGAGGCTGCGGCAGGATGTGGCAGCCATGAGGCGCTCTCCAGCCAGCTCAGCTAGCCATGAATCTTTCTTCCCACTTTCATCCTCCTCCAAGAACGGGCTAGATGGAGCCACAGCCTCATCCTGGGGAAAGTGGACATCTTGAAGACCTACAATGAATGAACAGAGGTAATGCTGGGAGACATCAGACATGTAAACAGACAGCTAGTTTTAGACTCCAACCTGAGAAGGCTGAAGGGAGCCATGCTTGAGGTCTACATCCCAACCTACTCTCCACCTCTCATCCCCAGCACCATCCCCCAAACCAGGAGTCCTGCAGGTCCTCTGACACTATGCTTCGTAAGCCTCTAAGCTACCCCATCCCTCCAGGACCCTAACTTACCAGTCAGCACAAGAACTCTCAAAGGGACTCGGAGTAAAGTGATGGGTGAGTTGACCCGCTGACAGCCTATGGTCAATTTGTAGACGTACTTGACTGACTGACCCCGAAAGGAAGGTGGTCCCTCTGTGGGCAGCACTTCACTGTAAGAGTCTGGTTGGAAAACAGTAGTCAGGGCAGCCGGAGTCCTCCTTCCAGGAGACTTAGAAGGCAATCTGGGGCTAGGGGACAATCACTCACATGATTTGGATTCTCCAGGGTCTAGCCTCAGGTCACAGAACAGAATTTTTGGTGGAGTAGAAAGGATACACTGACCCCTCTCACCTATGAAAATTAAGAAAGACTGCAGTAAAATGACTCTATTGTCCTTTACTGAGAACTGCCAGCTCTTCCTGTTGTAATATGGGAACAGTCTTATAGCCCCAAATCAACAGTTACCTTTCCCTACATCACTGATGTGTTGGTGACCGAATCATACAAGAACACTGACTTCCTCTCCCCCCAAGACAAATACTCTATCTCTAACCTCGGTGTGGCAGAAAGACAGTCTGGCTGTCAGGCTGGACATCCGGCTGACTAGAGTCAGGGGGTGGCAGTGCTACTCGGCTCTCACTGGCATGGAACTGGCAGTGGATCTGGGCACTGGCCCAGGCCAGAGCCTCACTGTGGAAGAGGAAAAAGAAGGAATGAGAAGATTGTTTCTGACTTCACAAATGCTCTCCCTACCATACTGTCTGACAAGATCACCACGGTTAGGTGACTGTCATAGTGACCAGGGAATCCAGAACCCCCTCCCCCAAGTGAAATCATTACACAATGAAAACTGCATCGAGTTCAAAAGGATAGAGAGAGGAAGAGCAAAGGAGGGTAAGGGGTCATGTCATCCACATCTTTTGTTAAAAAGCCCTTCACTACAATGAGAGCACAATGAACAAGAAGGAGGTGGTGATGGTAGTGTAGTTACAGGACAACAAAAGCTCTGATTTAGAACGAGCGATACCAGGCTTCCTCCCGGAAGGGGCACCGCCTTCAGTGCCAGCATCCCCACCTGGATGCAGAAGTGGCAGTCGGGGGCAGGGGATTAGTGACAGTCACCACACATTCCAGAGCCTCCCCCGCCAGAAATACAGGGCCTCGACTCAGCTCAGCTACCACTTCAATCATGGCAGCTCCAGAACCAAATCTAGAAGGAAACAAGAGTGCCAGATGTCAGTACAGGGGAAGGGAGGGAGGAAGGAAGGAAGGAGTGTCTAAAACCTAGGGTTGGTTTATGTCCCAGGGGGAGCAAGAAATGAGCTTTTTTTTTTTCAAGTTTCGGTGCGCGTGGGAAGCACTGGCAGGTGGATGGGATAGGTGGCGGGTACTGATTCCAGTACTGCCTGCGTCGCTTTAGTCCTAGACTTCTCTGCGCCCAGAGTCGGGAGAAGGGCCCCTGCGCCGCTTCCCGCAGGCCCCTGTCTCTGTCCCCAGTTCCCTTGAGGCTCCATGTCCTAGCCCGGGACACCGTCGCCCATCCCATTTCTGGATCCAAACGCAGACTCTTACACACGAGGGTCCTCACCTGGCCGCCCCTCCGAGACCAGCTCGGACCTCGGTGGCGTCCGCGGTGTCAGTGGCGCTACAGAGGCGGGACTTCCTTTGTCACACCGCAGGGTTGAGGAGTCCCTTCCGGTCCTGCCTGCGGGGTGCTTCCGGCCGGAAGGGCTAGGGTGGTCCCGGGGCTGCGGGTCACCCTCCCAGCGGTGGCACCTGAGCGCGGGCGCTGAGGACCCCGGCTGGAGGGACCCGGTACCCAGCCCTGGAGCCCCTGGAGCCGCGGCCCGGGGCGGGGCCGAGGGTAGCCGCGAGCTCCCGGGCGGGTCCCAGGGGCGGTGCTTTGCGGGCAGGTACCGCGGCTCCGCCCCCGTCCGTGGAGCTGGTGGGCCTCCGGCCGGGCGAGCTGGTCACCGCGGCCCAATGACAACAAGGCCCAGCCCTTCCCGCCTGGAGACGCGACCCAAGGAGAGCCCGCGGCCACTTTATTGCTGTAGTCACTGCCTCTGCAGCAAGAGCTCTCCTGACTTAACCCAGATACCAACTTCCCACGGCTTTCCCTCGCGTCAGGCCCTCCCGGACCGCACCTAACTGCAACTGGCGCCCGCGTTTCGAAACGTCAAAAACGTGTCAGAGGGACCCGAGGCCACCGAGGTCGTGAGGACCCAGGATCCAGTGAACATGGTAACCTGCGTACCAGCCTCCGAGCAAATCGGCTGTGCCGAAGGAGATTCACAAATTTATTGTCCTGAAGATACCAGAGGCGCCGAGGCTTTGCGGGTTACAGACTGTGGGAGCCCTGAAAACAGTGGACCCCAGAATGAGCCACGCTCCTGCAATTCAGAGGACTCTGGGCAGCTGATGGCCTCCTATGAGGGTAAAGCTAGGGGCTACCAGGTGCCTCCTTTTGGCTGGCGGATCTGCTTGGCTCACGAGTTTGCAGAGAAAAGGAAACCCTTTAATGCTAACAACATCTCTCTAAGCAACTTGGTAAAGCATTTCGGTATGGGTTTGAGGTGAGTAGATTTCGTTGCATAGAATGCCTTGATTCCTTTGTTCCCATTCAAGACTCCCTGCATTAAGTGGGAAAGGGTAGCCAGTTGGGCACCTAGATCCAGTCAAGTATGCCATATCCCCTGCATTCTTTAGTTCTGCAGTTTTTAAGGGTGAGACTGAAGAGCATTTTATTTATTTATTTGGCAACCCTCTTTTCCTAGCATCTTGTCTTGGCAGGAAAAAGGAGGAGCACTTAGTGCTGTAGGCAGTCTTTCCTCCTTAGCCCCCCTTCCATGCACTTCCTCCTTTCCAGACTTCCCTCTGAGATTAGCTATACTTTTTGGCAAGGTAGAAGTCCAGTCTCTGTTGTACTTGATACAGTGTTTTATTTTTCAAGGAGGTTCTCCGGCCTATGTTCCCCTCAGCAGCTGAAACATTCCGTGTACCTTGTTTAAGCATGAGCTCCTTCAGGCCCAGCATTCATCTGTTCCTTTCCTCAAGCTCTTGATTCCTGGAATAGTTGAGTCTGGCTGTTGTCAGCCCTGAAGAGAGAGCGAGAAGGTCACTGTGTTCTGTGACAGATGGCTTCTGATACAGAAAAGCAAAGTTGCAATTGGGCAAAGTAGTGCACACCTATAGTGCCACCTACTTGAGAGGCTGAGACAGGAGGATAATTTGAGCCTTCAAGAGTTCAGAGCTATCCCAGGAACAGAAAGAGACACACAGTATATACTCACTTATAAGTGGATACTAGACATCTAATATAGGATAAACCTACAAAAATCTGTACACCTAAAGAAGCTGAGCTAGAAGGAGGACCCTGGGTAAGATGCTCAATCCTCATTCAGAAAGGCAAACAGGACGGACATTGGAAGGAGGAGAAAACAGGAAACAGGACAGGAGCCTACCACAGAGGGCCTCTGAAAGACTACCCAGCAGAGTATCAAAGCAGATGCTGAGACTCATAACCAAACTTTGGGCAGAATGCAGGGAATCTTATGAAAGAAGAGGGAGATAAAAAGACCTGGAGAGGACAGGAGCTCCACAAGGAGACCAACAGAACCAAAATATCTGGCCCAGGGGTCTTTTCTGAGACTGATACTCCAACCATGGACCATGCATGAAAATAACTTTGAACCCCTGCTCAGAAGTAGCCCATGGCACCTCAGTATCCAAGTGGGTTCCCTAGTAAGGGGAACAGGAACTGTCTCTGACATGAACTCAGTGGCTAGCTCTTTGACTGCTTCCCCCTGATGGGGGAGCAACCTTGCCAGGCCACAGAGGAGAACAATGCAGCCAGTTCTGATGAGACCTGATAGGCTAGGGTCAGAGGAAAGGACCTCCCCTATCAGTGGACTTGGACAGGGGCATAGGAGGAGATGAAGGAGGAAGGGGCCTATAGCTGGGATACAAAGTGAATAAAACTGTAATTAATATAAAAATAAAATTTAATATAAAATATAATTTAATATAAATTTTATACAAAATATAGAATATATTTAATTTAATATATTAATAAAATAGTTAATATAAAATTATATAAAAATATACAATTTAATGTAAAAAAGTTCAGAGCAAGCCTGGGCATCAGAGTGAAAGCATCCCCAAGCAACAAGTGAGAGAGAACTGGGGTAGAAGCTCAGTAGGGAGCATGCATCACAGCACTTCCCAGACCTCTGAAGATGGCGCTAGCCAGCCGTGCTAGAGCTTTCCCAGTGTTCTGGTAGGCAAGTCTGCAGAGCCAGCCTCAGCTCTCCCTCCTGTCCCAGAGCTTACCAACACTCCAGAGCAGGCAGTACTGACCCTCTGTACTCCCCTCTGAGTTCAAAGACTAGTGATGAGGAACCATACCTATAAACAGGAACAGATGGATATAAAGACAGAACATCATTCTGAGTCAGTTCACATATAAACACACTGCCAGGGAGGGAGGCATACAAGTTGGGAAACTCAGCCCCAAAAGCTTCTAAAATAGGGAACCCTTCCCTGCCCGCATTAGGGCTGTGGGACTGCGGTGAGAGGGTGCTTACATAACCTTAGCCCTAGGCAATGAGAAGGGCCTGGTGCTGCCTGGACATTTGGCTCCTGTGGGAGGCCCATCTTTTATGAAAGTGATTGTTAGTTACTTGTTGCCGTGATCAAAACCAGACTAAAGGAACTTAAGGAAGGGTTTATTTTGGCTCACAGTTTGAGGGCACATTCTTTCATGGCAAAGAAGTAATAGTGGCAGTCACACTATATCACAGCCAGGAGTAGTGAGCAATGAATGATAGAACTCCGCTCTCTTCCTTTGTATTCAGTCCAGACTCCAGCCCATGGAATGGTGTCACCACAGTTAAGGTGTATCTTCCCCCTTCAAGTAAGCAAATACAATCATTCCTCATAGGCAGCCCAAGGGCTTGTCTCTTGGGTGATTCTTGATCTGGTCAAGTTGTCAGTAAGAATTAGCAGTATTTTTTCAGTCCAATTCTAATTCCAAAACCCTTTGTGTCGAAATGGGATCTAGGGTGGACAGGCACAGGGAATGGCATGTGGCCAGGAAATGGACCCTAGCCACTGAGCCACTAAATATGAGCTGAGTCACAGAGACTGCAAGCTCTTGCTCAGCCCCTTGGACCTAGCTTCCCATACTAGGATAGGGTGGGAATCACCCACACAGAGCTTTTAGAATGGTATGAGGTCCTACATTGAGTAGAAAGCAGAAGTGAGGATTCAGAGTGATCATTTTTGAGTTGGGGTGGATACTCTAAAGAACTGTGTCAGGAATGGTGAGCTGCACTGAGGGACACCCTGACCAGGAGTGCTGGTGGAATAGTTACAGAGTCTGAACTTAGTGAGAGTTCAACTTTGATTGCTCTTCCTGTAGCCAGAGTCAGTTCACTTAATAAACGTTTGCTACCAGATTGTCCTTTGTTCTGCCTAGTATCTTGTAGTTCTTCTCCATTCCTGTCTGGTTTCTTGTTGCTGTCCTATGTCCTCTACACTGGCAGAGGACCGTCAAGCCTCACCGCTACCTTCCTTTGTTGCTTTGTCTCCCATGCCTTTTACCCTGCCCCCAGAATGAACCTTTTTTTTTTTTTTCTTTTTTCCTTCAAGACAGGGTTTCTCTGTGTAACAGCCCTGGGTGTCCTAGGCTTCTTTGTAGACCAGGCTGACCTCGAACTCACAGAGTTCTCCCTGCTCCTGCCTCCCCGAGTGCTGGGATCGAAAGTGTGCACCACCATGCCCAGCTCACTTATTCTTTTTAATATATTGCTCCTTCCCAACTCCTGCTCCAGTCTGGCTTCCATGGCTCCTTCTATGTCCGCAGTCTGTCTCCATTCATTTGTAAATTTCATCAAATATGGGCTGCAGGTCCTGTGCCTTGCCTTGTGCCTAGAGCTGTGATAACATTCAACTAGTCTTGGTCATTGTCCCTTAACCCAAAGAACTTAAAAATTTGTCATGCTCATGTGAGGAACACACTGAAATAACAAGGCAGTGTCTAATTATGAACTGAGGGGTGTGGCAGTAAGCATACCTGTCACAGGTATCCTACTTTATGGCTTTCTTATCTGTTAGGTTATATGATCTCTCCATGACTGTGTGAGGTAGCTAGGGCAGAAGTTATTCCCACTTTGTAGCTGAGGAAACCAAAGCTTGAGGGCTCACATACCTAATTATTTGCGTAGATGTGACTGAATGTTGGGCATAAAATGGTTGGTTGAGGAGGAGAGCAGAGGTGGGAGAGACTGTCAGGGCTTGCTTCATGACCCCTCCTGAATGAGAATGGAGGAGTAAGATTAGAAGGCAGGCTGAGGCAGTTGTCCTGTGCAGACATCTACTCATATGTGACAGTCCTGACCATTTTCCTGTGGAGATAGAGCAAGGAGCAGAACAGAAAAACACTGTGATTTTTTCAGGAAGCTGTACTGTGGTGGGTATTCTGGCTTTGCTTTGTTGAGACAGGTTCTCACTCTGATGCCCAGGTTGTCCTGGAACTCATTATACAGCCCATGCTAGCTTCAACCCCAAGTGCTGGTTTTAGAGGTCTGAGCCATCATGCTTAGTTAATTTATTGGGAATTTTAGAAAAACAAAATCTGAAAACTTAGTGTTAAGTGCTAAAGGGGGGATAGGGCTTCAGAGGAAATGGTCCTGAAAACATAAACAGAGTCATCTCCAGCCAACATGATTTGCTTTCCTTCTACCCGATACATTCTCTATTGATTTTTTATCTTTCTTTTTTTTAAAGATTTATTTATTATGGATACACTGTTCTGCCTGGATACCAGATCACATTACAGATGGTTGGGAGCCACCATGTGGGTGCTGGGAAGTGAACTCAGGACCTCTGGAAGAACAGTCAGTGCCCTTAACCTCTGCACCATCTCTCCAGCTGTCCTTTTTTAAATCTTTCATAATCATAAATAAAATCTTTTTTAAAGGAGGCAGTCCTTTTGGCAGCTTCTGCTTATTGGAAATTAGGGAGCTATGTGGAAGAGGATGTAGCCAGGGAAGGGCAACTGGCCCTTTCAGCACAGGCAAAAAGCTCCTGAGATTTGGACTGAAACAGTGGTAATGGAGTTAGAACAGTGAGTTTCTCTCAGAATAGAGAAACAGGGCATGCTACACTGGTACTTGAGCAACTAGGAAGATAAGGGACCTTGAACTGGGGTAATCAAGAGAAAGATATTGTTTGAGACAGAATCTCACCCTGTAGCCCATGTTGGCCTCAAACTTCCTTCTGCCCCAGACTTCAGAATGCTAAGATTATAGGAATGTTCATGGAGCCTGCCATCCCTGTGAAATTTAGCGAGAGCTCACAGCAGGGTGACAAGATAAAGGGAGATGACTGCAGCTTTTAAGAAAAACCCACTTACCTTACACTCACATTGACACTTGCTCCTCAGGTACTTGAAGTGGTGGTACCGGAAGACGCAAGTGGAAAAGAAGACCCCTTTCATCGACATGTTCAACTGTGTACCCCTGAGACAGATCTATGGTGAGTCTCAGCTCAGCTGCTCTTTTCAGAGAGGGTCAATTTCTGTGCTTCTGCAGTCAGGCAAAGAGGTTTCTAATTTATGCATATCACATGGTTCCATTCCTTAGGGTTTTAGAACCCAGACAAAGATGTGGCCTTGCTTTCTTTTTCCAATTCTCCACTAGCCTTCCTGACTTTCTTTCTAGGTTGTCCTTTGGGTGGCATTGGAGGAGGCACTATCACCCGGGGCTGGAGAGGCCAGTTCTGTCGTTGGCAGCTTAATCCTGGAATGTACCAGCACCAGACAGTCATTGCAGACCAAGTAAGAGCCAGTAAGGAGGAGTGGCCAGGCAAAGAAGTGACTGTTGGCTAGCTTGGGTTGTGACCATTAGACATTCACATGCTCAGTACATGCTTTCAGGATGCTGTGTGCCCAGCCTGGTGCTAGGACGGACAACAGGTTAAGATGGACACAGAACCCATGTTCCTTGAAAGAGTAAACAGCCCCCAAAATGCTCATGCACATGTCTTCTGCCTAGCTCAAACTCTTCTGAGCAGTAGCTCGGCCAGTACCCACGAGGTCACCTAAACTGGCTAAAAGAACATTTGGAGCTGCGTGGGGTGGTGCATCCCTATAATCTCAGTACTTGGGAGGCAGATGCAAAAGGATCAGTTGTTCAAGGCCAGCCTTAGTTACATGGTGAGGCTGAGACTAGCCTGGGCCGCCTCTCAAAGAGGAGCACTGAAACGGCTCAATAGGTAAAGCCACACAGGCCTGATAGCCAGTGCTCCATGCCATCAGGTGGGAGGCGAGAACCAGCCCTACACATTATCTTCAGACCTCCATGCGTAACTTACGTGCACAGTTCGCTGAGGTGCCTGCATGCTATGAAGATCAAAAGCAGCATGTAGGAAGGAGTCGATTCTCACTTCTACTGTGTGGCCTTGGGAGAGCAAACTCAGGTTATTAGGCATAGAGGCAAGTATCTTCACTTGCTTGAACCATCTTGGCTGGCCCAGTTTATTATTTTTTTTAAAAGAACATCTGAAAAGATCAGAAGAGAGGAAATAAAACCTAAACAGTCATGGTGAAGATACACAGCACTAAGTCTCCTTACCTAGATTTGTAAGCCTTCAGCCAAAGGCCAGCTTCCCTGCTGTGCCTCTCTAGTGGTCTGCCCAGGGTTTTCATTTCTGTTTCTATAGCATCTCTGGACCTCAGCTGACAGTATAGGACCTGCCCTTCACCATAGCTCTCAAACGACCTCCCTCTTTGAGTTTGCGGGTTCCCTTTTCCTCAAGCTTTCAGTTTATCTTTAAAGGAGAGATGACTGGCGGATGTTAAACCGCTGACAGCAGTGTCATTCTCAATTCAAGTTTAGTGGGTGTGCCCCCAAGCTCCACCCCAGTCCTCTCTTCTGTATTCCAAGGGGAATGCCCTTTGGAAATGTGGCTCTGCAGTAATTATTGCCTGCATACTGGGTCAATACACTTTGGTAGGTTTGGGGGATATTTATATTTAAAACAATCCTACAAAGTACCATTATCATTATGTTACAGATGAGGAAGCAGGATCCAGCATGGTAACATGCTCAAGGCAGCATGGTAGAGAAAGGATGCGACTCAGAGACAGTCCTGTCTGTGACAGAGAGCTGGTGGTACTAACCATTTATACTTTACCAGCAACATGAAAAAGTATTTTATGGCTGGGCACATATCTGTAATCCCAACACCGAGGCAGGAGGATCACCAGTTCAAGGCCAACCTGAGCTACAGAGCAAGACCCTATCTTAAAAGAGAAGGAGAAAGAAAAACCTTATATACAATGAAAATACCAAGCATATTTGGAGTAACAAAACAGATATTAAACCCTCAGCATTCCTCCTCTCTGGAGCCTAAAGTTTTGCTGGGAGAAATAAGACCTGGAGAACATGGAGACTGCTGCCAGGAGGGGCTTTGTTAGACTAGGGGACCAGACAGCACTGCAGAGACTTCTCTTGTTCTTTGCACACGTCAGCTCTGTAAGGTCCACCTCAGTAAGCTTGAAATGGCCCCTGCCTTCAGAGAAAGCCATAGGACAGTTGGGAACACAGGGTAGCAAATAAAAACACTGTGACATAATTCACCAAATACTAGCATGAAGAGGAATAGGGCAAACAGAATGGCTCCCTGTTGGAAGAAGGAAGAGGAGGTATTTGTCTTACTCCTTGAAAGATTAGGGATCTAACCAGATGGAGATGACTATGGGGCAGAGTCATGAGGAAATGAAGGTGCTTAATGACTGGAGAGTATTTGTATGATCAGACTACCCAGGAGGAGGCAGAGGCTAGACTATTGAGGCTTTGAAAGCTAGGTTAGAGTTTAGAATTCAGCCTGAGTGCTCTAGGAGTCACTGAAACATTCTAAGCAGGGATGGGCACATACTGATTTGTTAGACCGCTTTTCTGTTACCAAGAGGCAGAGATAGTATAGGCCTGATTAAGGTGCTGAAAAAGGCATGAAGAGAGGTGGTCTAGGAGCTAGCTGGAGAGGGAGGCAGATGGACATGGCGGTGGCCTACTGAGCTGGGAGGAAGGCCTGGGAGACAACCTAAGGCTGGTGGTGACAGGGTCTGAAAGGGGAGGAGACTTTGGGGGAGGGGACCAGTGTCTGTCACTTGTTCCAGTCTGTCTGCTCTCTTCAAGTTTACAGTATGCTTGCGGCGGGATGGGCGGACGGTGTATCAGCAAGTTCTGTCCCTGGAGCGTCCCAGTGTCTTGCACAGCTGGAACTGGGGCCTGTGTGGTTACTTTGCTTTCTACCACGCCCTCTATCCCCGAGCCTGGACAGTCTATCAGCTTCCTGGCCAGAGTGTCACCCTCACCTGCCGCCAGATCACACCTATTTTGCCCCATGACTACCAGGTGAGGCTTCCTCATCTATTTCCTCCATTACCTTCCCTCCCCCAGATCCACTGCTGCTGGAAATTTTATGACTTACAAGAGGGAGAGGTTGGAGCTATGAACATCACACTGGCTTCCCAGACCAATTAATCCTAGCCTTCTAGATCTTCTGGTAGGCCATTTTCCTGAGAATATGGGAGATGCAGGGAACAGAGGGAGTATACTGGGGAATATTTGAGAAGGTCCTCAGTGCCCATGACTGGTCCTGAGAACCGGAGCCAAGCATAGACGTGCTGAGACTGAGTCCAATCTTTTATTCCCAGGACAGCAGCCTCCCTGTAGGAGTCTTTGTGTGGGATGTAGAAAATGAAGGAGATGAAACTCTGGATGTGTCCATCATGTTCTCCATGCGGAATGGACTAGGAGGTGAAGATGATGCCCCAGGAGGGCTGTGGAATGAGCCCTTCTGTCTGGAACAGGATGGGACGACTGTACAGGGGCTCCTCCTGCATCATCCAACCCCTCCAAATCCTTACACCATGGCTGTGGCTGCACGATGCAGGGTAATGGAAGAGTCTGCTCTATACCTCTCCCTGTGAGCCCCTGCCCTCACACTTGGCCCTGAACCTACTTCTGCCTCTCATAGTCTTTCATTTCGTCAACTCACGAGTCCCATCCTCATCACAGCCCGAGTCTCTGGATCTCAGAGGTGACAGTGATAAGAGGAGCAGAAGACCTAGTTAGTGTACTTGTACTTGCCCCCACAGATTTTTTTGCTCCTTAATAGGCAGATACCACGGTAACCTACATCACAGCCTTTGACCCTGACGGCACTGGGCAGCAGGTGTGGCAGGACCTACTTCAAGATGGACAGCTGGACTCCCCGACTGGTGACAGGGGTTTGACTGGGAGGTGTTGGGAAGAAAGGCTGTGTCCTCTCTTAGGACCAGGGAAGGAAAGCGCAATAATGAATAGGAGTTAGGAGTCCCTAGGTTTGGGGCTCAAGGAAGTGCCTCTAGTGCTGATGCCTCTGTGTTTCTTAGGTCAGAGCACCCCAACACAGAAAGGAGAGGGTATTGCTGGGGCTGTGTGTATTTCCAGTAAGCTGCCACCGCGAGGCCGCTGCTGCTTGGAGTTCTCACTGACTTGGGATATGCCTAGGATCATGTTTGGAGCTAAGGGCCAAGTCCACTACAGGTAAATGCAGGGGTCCAGAGGCACTAGGGCTCTGGCCTAGAGTACCTGTTCTTATGCCTTTTTTTCCATCCCAGGCGGTATACACGGTTCTTTGGTTCAGAGGGTGATGTAGCACCTGCCCTTAGCCACTATGCACTGTGCCAATATGCAGCCTGGGAGACCAGAATCTCGGCATGGCAGAGCCCGGTACTGGATGACAGGTGCCAATAGAGTCCTCTTGTACTTTCTCCAAATAGGACTTGATCTGTTTCAGTAGGACTGTGCTGGGATTCACTTAGTGCCCCTACTCCTCTGAACTCTAGAATCCTTTCTATCTGGGGAGGATTATAGAGACATTTTTCCCTCCTCTTGGCTTCCCAGATCCTTGCCTGCCTGGTACAAATCTGCTCTGTTCAATGAATTATACTTCCTGGCTGATGGAGGCACAGTGTGGCTGGAAGTTCCTGAAGACTCTCTACCAGAGGAGCTGGGAGGGAGCATGTATCAGCTCTGCCCCATTCTGCAGGACTATGGGCGATTTGGCTATCTTGAGGGTATGGGCTGCTGGTGGGCTGGGGTGTGTCAGGCTAGCCAGTATCCTGTGTAAGGCAAGATGACAGATTTTCTTTGTTCCAGGATATTGATGGGGTAAGGGATAAATGATGACTACGGAAAGATGATTATGCCCTACTTCCAACTTTTGAAGAGCTACCAAGGGGAAGCTAGGGTTCTGGCAACATCTCTCTCTCATTCCTCCAGGCCAGGAGTATCGCATGTACAATACATATGATGTCCACTTTTACGCTTCTTTTGCCCTTGTCATGCTGTGGCCCAAACTTGAGCTCAGTCTCCAATATGACATGGGTAAGGGCGACTTCTCTCACTTTCTTTACCCATGAACCTTTGTTGTCTCTCAAATGACAGGTCATCCCCCTCCCCCTGAACGACATTGTGTCTTGCTTATTAGTTCTTCCCTGGGGCTGCACACACAGCACTGTGGCCGCCCCGGGCCTGCCCATTCCCTGCTTTCCCTCAGATCCTTGTGTTTCTGCTCCCCTAGCTCTGGCAACTTTGAAGGAGGACCTGACACGGCGACGGTACCTGATGAGTGGAGTGATGGCGCCTGTGAAAAGGAGGAACGTTATCCCTCATGATATAGGGGACCCAGGTGAGAGCCCACTGCCCCAAGGTCCACTTCCACCGTCAGATTTTAGACCCTCTATCCTGTCCACCGACGCAGACAAGCCAGGTCCCCTCCCCTCCAACAGATGACGAGCCATGGCTCCGGGTCAATGCATACTTGATTCATGATACTGCTGACTGGAAGGACCTGAACCTGAAGTTTGTACTGCAAGTTTATCGGGACTATCACCTGACGGGTGATCAAGGCTTCCTGAAGGACATGTGGCCTGTGTGTCTGGTAAGCAATGACTACATAGTTTCCAGTATGCCAGGGATGTGACTAGCATCTTAGGAGAACTCAGATGGCTAGTATCTTTCTTAGAACCTAACTCTTCAGTGTATCAATCCCTCTCCAGGCAGTGATGGAGTCTGAAATGAAGTTTGATAAGGACCAAGATGGCCTCATTGAGAATAGTGGCTACCCAGACCAGACCTATGATGGATGGGTCACCACAGGCCCCAGGTTCGGGGGTTTTCAGGTCTGAGGCGGGTAGTGGGCACATAACAATGGTAGCGCTCATGCATGGGAGGGGCTGGAGGCTGCCAGTCTCACCCTAGTCCCTGCCCCTGATCAGTGCTTACTGTGGAGGGCTGTGGCTGGCAGCTGTGGCGGTGATGGTTCAGATGGCTGTTGTGTGTGGGGCCCAGGACGTCCAGGATAAGTTTTCTTCCATTCTCTGCCGAGGCCGAGAAGCTTACGAGAGACTGCTCTGGAATGGTGAGTAAAAGCAACATGGGTTGTCTTAAAACCAACTACAGGGACACAAGCAGCTTTACTTTGCCCTCCTTTGCTCCAGGCCGCTATTACAACTATGATAGCAGCTCCCAGCCTCAGTCCCGCATCATCATGTCTGACCAGTGTGCTGGGCAGTGGTTCCTGAGGGCCTGTGGCCTGGGAGAAGGAGACACTGAGGTGAGAAACTACAAAAGCCAGAAAGATGGGCTCCCCGGAGGTAGGAAGCAAGTATAAGAGACTCTGCCTCTGCTCTTCCTCCTCTAGGTATTTCCTACCCTACATGTGGTCCGTGCTCTTCAAACCATCTTTGAGCTCAATGTCCAGGCCTTTGCAGGAGGAGCCATGGGGGCTGTGAATGGGATGCAGCCTCATGGTGTCCCTGACAGATCCAGTGTGCAGTCTGATGAAGTTTGGGTGGGTGTAGTCTATGCGCTGGCAGCCACCATGATTCAAGAGGTAATATATTCCCATTCCCATCCTTCATTATTTGTACTGTGGTCCAGAAAACGTCCTCTCAACTTATTTATTTCCACCAAATTTATTCCAAAAATACCCTAAGGCCACTTATCCATCCACAGAGCCCCCCTTTTCCCTGGCATGCATTCCACTTTTGCCTTTAGGGCAAGTGGCTCTACTATCTTACCTGTTCAGCTAAGTAGTAATTATCCCAAGAGAGCCAGTTATTATGTATTTCTTCTACCTCTTCCCACAGGGCCTGACTTGGGAAGGTTTCCGGACAGCTGAAGGCTGTTACCGCACTGTATGGGAGCGCCTGGGCCTGGCCTTTCAGACCCCAGAGGCATACTGCCAGCAGCGAGTATTCCGCTCACTGGCCTACATGCGGCCACTGAGCATCTGGGCCATGCAGCTGGCCCTGCAACAGCAGCAGCATAAAAAGGGCAGCAGGCCAGTAGTCACACAGGGCGCAGGACTAAGCACAGAGCCGGGATGTGGACCAAAGAAATCTTTGGCAAGCCTAAATCCAGAGGGGGGCCTCTGAACTGAGAGGCCCAGCCTCTGCACTGGTCTTCGCCCCTTCCTCCCACAACTCCTGCAGCCCTGAGCCAACAGGACAATCATGCCCCTTCCCTTCTTCCTCTCTGACTGTGCCAGTAAAAAGGAGCTGAGGAACTATTTATTTATTTCTTACACTACCCATTCCTTCTGTGGATGAAATATTCAAGGCCAGTAAATTTCTCCAAGTCTATTCATGGGACAACAGATACGTCTGGGTATAAATAAAAGACCCATAAAAATAAGTACGTGTGGTGCATTCAAGTTCCCAGGCATCTAACAGGGCACAGGGACAGAGGCCAGCTCTTCCCTTTTCTTACCAGTCTGAGTACAGACAGGAATCCTCAGGCTGAGGATACCCCAGATGGTCACATCTAACCTGAATACCTGCCCTGTAAGATAACAGAAGGGCAGTGGGCAAGCAGCCATCCCCCATTTTTTGACAGATTTGCCCACAGGGGAAGGTTGGGATCCGAGAAGGGGGTCTCTGAGGAAAGACTAAGGAGGAGCCAGTGCAGGGGCAGCTCTGCTTGAGGCATGTGGTGTAGTAGGCAGGAAGAGTTGGAGGTCAGCAACACATGTTCTGAGCTGTCCAGCAACTGCTGTGTGCTGTCCTTTGGTAACTCTGACTGCAGGGCAGGCAGCTTCTGCTGCTGGTGGTCCACACTGGGGAGGGCACGAAGCTGGCGGTGCAACACTGAAGAGACAAAGACTCATCAGGAGACCACACAGAAGATGCCTTCTACCACAGCCCATACCTGAAGGCACCCTCTTACCTACATACTCAGCTGGCATGCTCCCTCTTGTGTCAGAGGAGTACATAGCAGGTACCAGAAGAAGGCAGAAAGAGAACAGCAGGACCTAAAACACAGGAAAAGGAGATGATGAGCTCCGGGTCACACAGCCTGTCTCTCCAAGGAAAGGATCTCTTGTCCATCCTCACCAGGACACATGTGCTGCCACTGCTAGTTTTGTTTGCTATCTCAGTCACCATGGCCTGAAGTTTCCTCAGTTGACCCAGAAGGGACCTAAGAGAAGAGAGAAAACAATGGTGAACAGGCCCCGAAGTCACAGTGAGATCCTGTTGAAGCTGCCCTCTCCACTGGTGCAGTGGACCCAAGCTCTTAACTTCCCTTGCCATTTTTCCCCCACATGACTTCTCCTTCTTTGTGCACAAATACCTGTAGTTCCTTATTGAAACAAAAGGTAAAAATTATCTGCCCTGACTTAAACAAATAACCTTCAAAAAAAATTCTTGCCAGGCACAGTGGCACACATCTGTAAGCCCAGCACTCTGGGAGGCAGAGGCAGGTAGATCTCTGTGAGATCAAGGCCAGCCTGATCTACAAAGTGACTCCAGGACAGCCAAGGCTGTGTACAGAGAAATCTTATCTTGAAAAAGAAAAATCTCCAAAGCCGATGAATTATGCATGTAATCGCCAAAACCCCAGTGGCTAGAGTTCCAGCCAAACACAAATATATTGTTTTCTCTCCACTTAAATGCTTTCCTCACCCAGTCCCATCCCCATAATTGCAATTGCTGGTAACTACCTCTATTCAGTCTTTTCTTACTTCCCCTTTATCTTGGTACTTAATTTCTCCGTAGTTACTTGTAAATGTATTCCTATTAATCTGAGCTTGAGACCTGGTAAAGGCCAACCACCAGATTTCTGCATTTACGAGCTCTCTGTGTGGAATAGTGGGAAGAGTGAGAAAGAATTAGGAAATTAATGACTATAAAGGGTCGCTTACAGATTCTGCTCTTCTAGAAGTTGCACTTTGTTCTGCAGCTCCTGATTCTGGGCTGTATATTTCAAGACCCTGGAGAATTAACACGGATATCAAAATATTACCTGTGTCCTCCCTTCAAAACTTAAGGCTTCCAACTTTTTTCCCATGTTCTTTACCTGCTCTCAAGCCCCCCTACATACACCTTCTTCTTCTTGCGGCTTTCTTGAGCTGCTCTCCTGTTTCGAATCTTCCTCCGTACCCGTTTTAGAACTTGTTCCTCCACCTAAGAGAAGACAGGAAAAAGGTCTGCCAAGGTATATAATTACATACCTATATATATTACATAGATGTGTTGGAAGGCAGCTGAGTTCAGCCTTCTTCCCAATCAAAGACTCTCCACAGCTTCTTTGATCAAGAGGCATTCACCTTCTGTGTGGACATCTCCAAGGACCAGGTATTCAACACTCAAAGCCAGACTATTTTTTTTTGGTTAGTATTTTATGTATATGCATGTTTTGCTTGTATGTATGTCTGTGAATAATGTGTGTGCCAGGTACCACATAGACCAGAACAGGGTGTCATATCTCCTGGGACTGGAATCACAGTTTTAAGCTGCCATGTGGTTGCTCGGACTCAAACCCAGACCCCCTCGAATAGCAGAAAGTGCCCTAAACCACCAAGCCATCTTTCCAGCCTCTAATTTAAGTACTTTTTAAAAATTCCTCTTAAGCCAGGTGTGGTGGTACATGCCTGTAATCTCAGCACTTGGAAGGTAGGGGACGACATCAAGACTTCAAGACCATCCTTGGCTAGAGTAGTGAGGCCAGACTGAGCTATTTCTGACCATTTCTCAAAACTAAGAACATCCATCCTTAACCTAAACCAACATCAATCTTTTTATCATTTCCAGCCATTGGATTTACCTACACTCTCTAGAGCCATATAGAATATATCCTTATTTTAAGGCACTTAAACTTTTTTTCTGGAAAACTGAATAAAGGTGTTAACTCATATTCTCTGATAACACCTGTCAAACCTGGACACTAGCCAGGAATAATGTCATACACCTGTAATCTAGTCCTTGGGAATTTGAAGCAGGAGGATCAGAAGTCAAAGGCATTCCTTGCCCACTACATAGTTTGAGGCTGGCTCATCCTGGGCTTACAAGACCCTGTCTTAATAAACAAGGGCTAGAGGATGTAGCTCAGTGGTAGAGCACTTGACAAGCACGCATGAGGTGCTATATTCAAATCTCAGTGGGGAATATGCTCTGGCCAATGTAAAGGAGGACAAGACAGTTAATGTCCTAAGGACAGCACCACTATTGATAATTTCCAAATTCCATTTTTTTTCCTACTAATACATCGTTCACCTACGTTGTAATGGTGGTAGACGGATAGGAGGCAGTGTCTTAGCCCAGGCCTGCCTGAACCCAACATGATGCTATGTCTGGCCTTTAGCTCCTGATCCTCCTGCTCCAAGTAATTTAGCAAAAGATACTGTGAATATGTTAAAAAGACACTTGGAAAGTGGCTTTCCTGCCTCTGCTTCCTAGAGTGTTGGGACTATACAGGCATGAGGCACTATGCCAAGCTTTGACAATTGTTTTTGTTAGACTGGTTCAGTCTCTCAATGAGAAAGAGGTGAAGTGCCATGATAACAAATCTGTCAAGGCCCTTCACTTGCAGTCCTTTAGGCTCTGTACTAATGTTAGCTGACATTTTAAAAGTTATCTTTTTCATGTGGGTATGTGCTTGTTTGGGGTTCAGAGAAATTGTAGGAGTAGGTCTTCTCCTTCCCTCATGTGGGTCCTGGGGATAAATACCAGGTCATCAGACCTGAAAACAAGGGCCTTTTCTTATTAATCCATACACTGGTAATTTTGAAAGCAACAGCAGGATTTATATATGCCTACCCTGGCCTCTAGCCTATTACCTTCCTGCCCCAGGTTCCCGCCAGCAGGTAGTCTGCCTCGGTTCTGACCTCAGTCCTTTTCAAGTTATTGATATGAAATAAACTGAGTTTGCCTACTTAGGCCACACAATCCCCCTCCAGCTTTTGCTCTACCAACAGGAACCTTACTTTAGTGAGAGGAAGTGTTGAGGGCACAGTAAGCCCCTCCTTCTCCAAGAGCCTCTTCTCTTCCTCTGTCAATATCAGCCTAGAAATCTCCTAAGGTTGGAGGAAACAGTGGAGAGAGTAGAGTTGCACGGGTATGTGACAGCAAAATGGGGTAATCTTGGCCCCTGCAAGGTGAGGAGGTAAGCCTGAAAAATCAAGTCCAGTACCTGCTCCGCTGCTGTTTCCTCCACATGCAGTGGAGTCACATGGAACCCGTCCTTTTCGAAGCTCCCAGTATCTGCAAAAAGCCAAAGTAGGACTAGCTAGAACTAGCTAGGCCTGTGAGCTCTCTCCTCCCCCATAACTTAACATTTCACACTCACCTAGACCTATGGAGACATGGTTCTGTGGGAGGGAGTAGTTGTGATCATGGCGAACGGAGGAGCTGGAAGAACTGGAGGAGCTGGAATCGCTGAGAACATCCAGCGATGCAGAGGGACTGAGCAGGGAGCTCAGTAAATTCTCTACCTCCCAGTCGCTCAGTGCTTGCACGGAGTTCTAACGAATTCAAAGGCCTTGATTTATCTCCGTACCTTGGGTATCGCAGACGTCATTAGCTCGTAGGGGCTCAAAACGCCCCCCCCCCACCTACCTCGGAAGGCGGCAGCTGCAAGTCCAGCGGAGCCTCTACGTCCTGCTCTGTCGCAGCCCACAAATCTCCGCTTTCCTCAAGCAGGAAGCCCAGCAGGTCCTGATCACCAGGATCCAAAGCTAGCAGGTCCTGACCACCAGGATCCATTTGGGATATCTATAAATAGAAATCCCTCCACGCAGATCCAATCTCTGAACCTTAGGCACGACCCCTCAGTCTAACTGTCAAATCCGCTCTACTTACCTTAGTCACTCCCCGCCAGGGGCCTAGCGGTCACTCTAAGTCACAGCCGCCTCCCAGCTTCCAGTCGCCTCAGCTTCCAACACAACAGAAGTGTTGCACTTGGCCCCGTGGCATCCTGGGACTTGCAGTTCCCTCCAACTCGGAAGTGGCTCCTGTGCTGCGCCACGTCCCGGGGGCTATGCAAATTGTGGGGACGTCCCTACAGCTTCCCACACCCCAGGGCGGGGATTCTCGGGATCCCGCTCCGCCTTCGCCGCGAGCTAGAAAAAAAGAGCTAAGAGTCTAAAAGGAAACTCCAGCTTAGTTCGGGCGTTCTCTCTAGCGCGCCGCACCCTCGCTTCCTGCTGGGGAGGGGCGGCCAGACTTCGCGGCCGCCCGAGCATCGAGAGTTGCGGCCAGAGCAGCTTCCTGCAGTCTCGGCGACCATAGAGCGCGGGCCCAGGGCGCCGCTGGTGGGTGGGGGACGTTTCCAGGACGGAAGTGGACGAGAGAGTCGAAGGGAGGGCGAGGCCGGAGCCCCTGAGCGACCAGGAGAACGAGCGGGTAGCGGGCCGGCGGGCGGGGCGCAGAGCCGGGCAGCGCAGGTAGGCCGGGCGGGCTGGGCCGGAGCTTCTAGGTGGGGCTGCTGGGCTAGGCCGGCCCGGAAAGCGGCGGGCGGGGCGCCCTATCCTCCTGCATATCCCGTGTCCTGTTGCGTTGGGGAGGTCAGCGTCCAGAGTGTTTCGGTTTGGGTTTGGAATTGCGAGAGGCAGGCCCCTTTGGTGGGAGTAGGTAATTCTCTGTCTTGGCTAGGTATTTTTTTTTGGATGAGGAATGGGGTGGCAGTGAGGCACTGGGCGTGGATGGGCTTTGGTGTTAGCCGACAGTGAGTATGTGGTTCGGAAAGCCTTGGTGAGTTTGGGGTTAGGTGCGGTCAGGTTTAGGAAGCAAGAATCCCTTTAGAAGTTAGGAAGTTGGAGTACATTTTAAACATTACCTGCATGGTGAGTCAAGTCTGTTTCGTATGTGTGATATTTAGATTGAAGTCATTACTGTGTTTTGTGAAATGACCAGCATAACTCAGAGTACAGGATCGGGTTAAGGATCAACTTGTAGGAATTGACTTAGAACCTCGTTTTACGGGTTAAGAGCAATTGTCATGGTAAGCATTAAGAATAAGGAGTGAAAAGGTGAATTAGGAAGCAAGTTAGAAATGAGCTTTGGGATTAGGGCGTCAGTATTTAGGGTTAAAGTTGGGGGATCTGGGCCTACAGTAAAAGTATGAGTGTCTGCTAGGAAGGGGCGGATGTCAAAGTACAGGGAATTAGAAAACAGTCAGGATTAATGTTAGGAATTGGTGGCAGCATTAGGGGTTGAGGTCACAGCTACAGTTGAAGAGGTAAAATATAAGAGGTCTCTTATTCCTGTGTAATCACAGAGGCTTCTTTACAAACTAACTTTAGGACAGAGCCCTGGGCTTCAGCTTCAGCTGCCAACATCTGGGACTCCACTTTATTCTACTGCCTAAGCCCAAGACTTTCTGAGGCCACCATCACTGGGAGGTGGTGGTTTCTGGACTGTGTTTGTTTACCAGGTGGGAGGTGGAAAGAGACTCAGGAGCACTGTTGTCAGCTGAGTTCTAGCAGTTTAAGTCTGCAGCTTCCCTCATTCCCCATACACGGCCCCTCTCCGTCTTTGTCCCTCCCTGGGTCTACATTGCACACCTTTTATACTATAGATAGTTTCCTGGTCTTCAGCTCTTTCTGTTGTTCATCTTAACTATCCATTTCCCATCCTCTTTCCCCACCTCTTCATCCACACATCCTACTTTAGTTTCTGTCACTCAAACCTAGCTTTCCCATCATCGTAAATCACTTTCTCATACCTGCATACCACTTGGTCAACTGCTGAATACCCCCTGCCAGCTCTTGATATGTGTACCCCCTGATCTCTGAGCCTCCTTTAACTTCCAGGTCCAGTTGTAGATCCCCTTCCCCCACTCCCCAACGGAAAAGAGGAAATGATACCCAAAGAGGAAACTGGGTCTTACTGATCCCACGCCCAGCCAGGGCACTGACCACACCCCCAAGTCACTGCCCAGCTTGACCCTGCCACTGGCTACTGTCCCCTACCCAGCCTGATTCAGCTGCTGGCTCTACCCCATGCTGGTCCCCCTCCCAACTCCATCATTACTTAGACACTATCAGTGTCCCTTCACTACTCCCACCAGCCTAGTTAGCCACTTTCCACATCCCTAGCTCTTCTCAGCTCCTGACCTAGCCTCTGATCTCACTCTTGTCATCCCCCAGTTGAGTCACCATCCATGCAGTCATTCTCCTTCCCCACCTGATGCATCCTCATCAGATGTGTCTCTTTCTTACCATCACCTTCCCTGTCTTTTTTTCTACACCCTGTCATCCCCAGTCATAGCCTGATATTGTCAGTAGCCCTACCTATGTGCCCTTACCTACAAATACTGTCATCATATCCCTTTTCCCATTTTCATCCTCACATTCCCATCCTAACTTAATCCCATCTCCATTCCTGGTTGTATTACTTAAACTGAAGCTGTGTAGTCAATAAATGGCTACTGGTCAGGAAACTGACTTTGGGCTCAGGTTTCTGGGACTTGACAGAAGAGGCCCCTATGTCAGTTCTACTTTTCTTCTGCATGGCAGCTTCCTCTCCACACAACTTTTAACTCTGGCTTTATTATCTCTTAGACTAATACAGTCTCCTCCTGACTTGGCCCCAGAGTTGCCCTAAAATCCACTTCTGGGGATGTTGTCCCTGTTCAGAGCTTCCTTGACCTCCTGTTCCCTCCAGTCAGTTAAGTTCCTCATCCTCCTCTCACAGCTTCTGCCTTTCCATTTAACCCTCACTTCCCCGCTGCTCCCTTGCAGGTGCCCTGTATTTCAGCCAGCTTGTCTACACACTTACCTAAATGTTCTTCCACGATTTCCTGCTTCTCCATCTTTGCTAATGCTAAGCAAAGATCTCTGCCTGGGATGCTACTTTGACTCATCTTCGACTGACTTAATGGAGAGCTCTTGGGCTCTGGAGGCAGAGAGACCTGGTTTCAGATTTTGGGTTCACAACTTACTATTTGGACAAGTACTTGGAAAAGTATTTAACATTCTTGGGCCTCAGTTTCCTAATCTGTAGTAATGGAAATGCATCCACTTTGCAGGGTTGTTGTAAGGATTAACTGAAATTACGTATACAACACAATTAGCATATAGCCAATAAATGGCACAGCATTATTACTTTTCATTATCTTCATGTTTTTAGAATCCTAACTGCAAATGATACCTTTCATGGATACTTTTTGGTCCTGCTTCTCTAACCCAAAGGTATCTCTTTTCTGAGCACACACATTTTGGCTCTTTCACATCCTGCCCACTGTTGTAGCTCTGTATTTAGCTTATTCACCCACCTGGAAGGCTTGCAACCCGGAAAGCAAAGTCTAGGTCTTACTCATCTTGGTTCCCAGCCACCGAAAGTTTGGCCTACGGCCTTCCCACAGCAGGCCCTCAAAGAATGCATGGAGGAAAAATGTGTGCATAATGGAAGGAGATGCTGGGAATCTGCGCACTGGGAAAAGCAGTTTGTGTGTGTGTGCTACCTGCAAGAAGATAGATCTTTTGTAGGGCTGTGAAACCAACATAAGATCTGTGTAGAGAGTGTAGGTAGTTTTGTGGGAACTAGTCCTGTGTATAGGCTAAGGTGCCTTGGTGAAGAATGAGTATGCATGTATGGATATGAAGACCCTGTGTTGGAGGAAGTCAGGTCCAGCCCTTCAGCTGCCCGGTCCAGCCCTAAATGAGCCTCCAGCAGCCTGAGGCCGGATATGTCAGTCTCACCCACAAACCCCTCCCCCCTCCTAGTGGTTGAGGACTCAGAGGCCAAATTTGGTAACAGACTGAGTGTTATTCCCCCAACCCTTCTGACTCTGCCTTCAACTTTCTCTCTCACTTTGCCCCTTCTGTAACTCCCTATCTTTATGTAGTTCCCCCTTCTAGGTACCTGCAGTGATGATATTCTCCATGTACCCCAAAATTCCTTAGCCCTAGTATACTTGCATTCCATTCCTTGCTAGGATTTGACCTCCTGTCCTCCACACCCCCCACCAATTGCCCAATGCCTCTGGAATGCATCTCAGGAATGTATTGAGGGAGGAGGAGTTCTCTGGGAGGGGGGACATGGATGGGGTGTTGTTTCTGTTCATAAAACATGATCAAAAGGGAGCAGGATTCTCAGCTTCTTCTCATAGTTCCAGGGGTCTTGCTTTGTGCCACTACTGGTACCCACTCAGTGTCCAATTCCTTGACTTCCTTCACTCTCAATTAATTGTATGGATAGCTGCTCAGAGCCAGTCTGGAGGTTAGGGCAAGCATGACTCAACTCTCTTATCAGGGTCTTACCAGAGGAAGAAATGGGGATCCATATGTCCGGAGGAAATGGGGGCGGAGGGGCATACATGCAGCTTCAGCATAGGCTGAGGAATCCTTTCAGTCCTGCTCCGGCTCCTTGGACTCCTGCTTCTCTGAGCTCCAGCCCTCACTCTCGCACAGCCAGGTCTGTCCCACTACTGGGAAAGGTTCCCTGCAAACAAGGAGAGGGTGGAGAGCTGGGACTGAAGAGGCTGGGAGGGTCCTGTCTTTTCGGTAAACATGGAGAACAAGCTTTGTTTCTCTTCTTTTGCTATCCTGGACTGTGTCTATGGTTAGAAACTTTCTTCTAGTCATTGCTCCTGCTATTTCTACATTTGTCCAGTTTCTATCGAGACCCTGACTCTCCCACTTCATCTTTCCCAACCTCTTTACCCTCTGCCCTTTCCTAATTTACCTGCTTCTCAAATGCCTTCTGTATTGTGATGCCCGCCTGTTTTCCATACCCCACCCCACCCTGTCTTGCTTACCCCCTGGACTAGGACCTTGCCAGGTGGAGAATGGGAGGCTGCATTCCCTTCTTTTTGGTTAAGAGACATCTAATCCCATACTGTAAGAGGTCACATCACATCAGCTGCTGGGCAGAACTGTCCTCTTCGGCCTGTTACATCGCGTGCTGCTCATGGTGGCTTCTTTAGCCCACTGTGAAGTGTTGGCTGAAAGGTAGAGGAAAAAGTATTTGGTGTTGCAAATGCTGGGGTCCACTGAGCACTGTCTGGGAACCTAGTTAAGGTGGAGGGCAGTCTGAGGAGGACTTGGTGAAGAGAATGCAAGAGAGCGGCAGTAAGACAGACATCAACTTACTCACTTAGAAGGATCAACGACTGAGTTTAAAGGTCCGGGCTCTTTGTCTTGATTGTTTGAAACTTTCTCCTCTCTAGTATTGGCTAAGTCATTTCAGAGGTTCCTAGATAGAGAATCATAATTCCACCTTGACTGCACAGCTCATTGAGAGACCCTACATGTACCATTCAGGTTTGGAAGACAGCAGGGACAAAAGTAGGTCTCCCTGACATGCTAGCTACAGGCTGTCCACAGGATTCAGGAGCCCTGGGATTCTGCATTTGGGGGGGGGGGGGGAGGAGGGAGATAAAAGCTGTGAGAGGGAAGGCCACACGAGACAAAGAAAAGAAAGAAAGAAAAAAAAACTATCCCCAGAAAAGTAAAAAAAAAAACAAGGTAGAGGTGGGGTTGGAAAAAGGTGAGCAGAAGCAAGTGGCTCCAGGCACTTAGAACCAGAGAGGCACAAATTCCAGCGGTGCAGGCAAAACAGTGTCCTCAGGTGACACTGCGTTCCAAGCCTGCTGAGTACTCCAGAGCCAGCCTCTCTCTGGGACTTCTGACCTGGGCAAGACTAGGCCATTTGATATAAGTGGTCTTTCACATTTTGAAATGATTAAATAATACAAAACAACTTACTTTCTCTGCTGTGGTGAGTGCCTTCAAAGTCCTCTCCCTGGGGCTGTCTGAGGGTCTCTGGTATATTCTAATGCTCTGATGCTACTGCCAGGTAGAGCCAGGCTGAAGAGCAGAAGCCGCCACCATGGTTGCACTTTCGCTGAAGATCAGCATTGGGAATGTGGTGAAGACAATGCAGTTTGAGCCATCTACCATGGTGTATGATGCCTGCCGCATGATCCGTGAGCGGATCCCAGAGGCCCACGCTGGCCCTCGTGAGTCTTACTACCAAGGTGGTGGGGTGCAGGAATCCTCCATCCTTATTCTCAGCTCCTGGTCTTGAGCAGTGTCCCAGTTGTGTTTTAAGGCTCCTCACCTCTCAGGCCTGTACTCTAAGGCTGCTTTTCCTGTTTAAGTCCAAGGTCATGGAAGAAAATAATATAACAGGGAATGGTGTAGCTGTTTGGCTGCAGTGGAGATTTTTATAAGTCTAAGGTGATCTACCATCTCTTTTAGCCAGCGACTTTGGGCTATTTCTGTCAGATGATGACCCCAAGAAAGGTATATGGCTAGAAGCTGGGAAAGCTTTGGACTACTACATGCTCCGAAATGGGGTGAGTATCTTTATCAGCGAGCACCCTCATCTTCTGCCCGCTATCTCACTTATTTCCAGAGCCCATATTGGTCTCTGCCCCTCCTCTCTCTTCCTCTCTTGTACTAGTTCCTTCTCCCAACCCTGGGCTTTGCACATGCCAGGCCAGCACACTCCTATGTGTCCATATGGTTTTCTTTCTCTTTTTTAAAATAATTTATTTAAATTTTATTTTATGTGCATCATCGCATATGGAGACAGTTGGAAATGGAGGCAGTTGTGAGCTGCCATGTGGGTGCTGGGTATTGAACCCGGGTCCATCTGGAAGAGCAGACAGTGCTCTTAACCACTGAGCCATCTCTCCAGCCCCCCATGTGGTTTGACTGTTTCAGGCAGTCAAAACTATGGATGAGCCACCACAGTTTTCCATTTAATAATCTAGTTTCCTTCTCCTTGGCTATATAAAGGGAACTAGTTTAAATAGGCCCCAACCACCTCTCCTTGCTCCAACAGGATACCATGGAGTACAGAAAAAAACAAAGACCCCTGAAGATCCGGATGCTGGATGGAACTGTGAAGACTATCATGGTGGATGACTCCAAGACTGTCACTGACATGCTTATGACTATCTGTGCCCGAATTGGTAAGGAGTCTTGGTAGGGCAAAGGCCTGTGCCAGGAGGTTCCAACTCTATCAGAAGAGTTCTATTATGTTTGAAGGTTAACCAAACTATCCCTTTCCCCTAGGTATTACCAACCATGATGAATATTCACTGGTTCGAGAGCTGATGGAAGAAAAAAAGGACGAGGGGACAGGGACCCTAAGAAAAGACAAGACCCTGCTACGAGATGAAAAGAAGATGGAGAAACTAAAGCAGAAATTGCACACAGATGATGAGTGTAAGGGGAAATAGAAGGGTCCCTTAGAAATAGAGAGGAGAGAAGGGCAGCCATTTATTTTGTATGTACCCTGAGCCGTGGAATTTACATTTTGATGAGAAAAGGCAGGTGGTGAAGAAGTGAAAACCCAGACACTAGGCAGAGGGAACTGTGGGGTTGGTGCGAAACGTGCTCTCTGTGTTCCAGTGAACTGGCTGGACCATGGGCGGACACTGAGGGAACAGGGAGTAGAAGAGCATGAGACACTGCTGCTGCGGAGAAAGTTCTTCTACTCAGACCAGAATGTGGATTCCCGGGACCCTGTGCAGCTGAACCTCCTTTATGTGCAGGTCTGGGAAGGGTTGGCAGTGGGGTGGGGGCCAGTTAACAGGGAGAGCCCCGCACCCATGCATTTGCTCCTTCTGTGTTCTTCAGGCACGAGATGACATTCTAAATGGCTCCCACCCTGTCTCCTTTGACAAGGCCTGTGAATTTGCAGGCTTCCAATGCCAGATCCAGTTTGGACCTCACAATGAGCAGAAGCACAAGGCTGGCTTCCTTGAGTAAGTGACCCACATCCCATACCCTGTCGTGGCTTGGGATCCCCTGCCGTTGTGACCCAAATAACTTGTCTGCACCCCAAGTGGCCTTCTCTATTTCCTCTTCCAAGGTCTGAGGATTTGATACCACAGGTCATCACCCTTCATCCACCATCATCCTCTCTCTCCTCACTGGCCCCATCAGTGTGAATGTTCAGTATCTTTGCCCTTTCCCCTGTAACTTTTTTGTTTTAGATTCTCTGAAGAATTTGCTGTATTAGCCAAAGTAAAATAGGACAGCATTTTCCTTGTGGGGAACATTAGATTAAAAGGTTCCCCAGATCTCATTCACTGGTATTTCTCAAGATCCAGAGACTTCTGTGAGGCTTTCCTAGTTTCCTGCCTGCATGGTCATCCTTCTAGGGAGCATCCTCTCTTCTTGGCTCCCTCTTTTTCTCAGAAAACTAAGCCTCCAATTTAAGTTTCCTTAGTCCCCTCCCCACAGAAAGCAAAGATCACTCAGGAGTTCATGCTAAATTCCTACTATTTCAGAAGCCAGTGCAGACCAATTTCCTCAGTCTTTCTCAGAGATGATACTGTCCTAGACATTTCCTCAAACCTCTAGGCCCACAGTTCATGGCCCACATGCCCCCGATGCTATCCACTACATGCTGACCCTCCCTTTTCTGGTGTAGCCTGAAGGACTTCCTGCCCAAGGAGTATGTGAAGCAGAAGGGAGAACGTAAGATCTTTCAGGTGAATGGGGGTAGGGGAAGTGTCTGGGAACCTGGGAGCTTGGCTGCTTGATTCTCCTGGCTAAGTGGCTCCACCTCCTCTCCGTCTCTGCTCGCCTCGCTTCTGCCCTCCAAGCTGTTCTCCCACCTGTCTTATGCAAAGAAAACAGAAGATTTGGAGTTTAGTCTCAGCTTATCAGCAGTTTTGCTGTGGAATTTCCTTTTGGGTTTTGCTTTTTCTTTGAGACAGGCTCTCACTTTGAGGCCCAGGCTGGTTTCAGACTCACAGCAATCCTCTTCCCTCAGCCTCCTGAGAATTGGGATTGTAGGTATGGCTTACGATGCTTGGCTCAGCTCAATGCTTTTCTTGCCTCTAACATGGGATAATGGTGCCTACACTGTGGAAGCCAGATAGGAGCATCACTGGGCTCTTGTACCCGAAACTGCTGTGAAGTGTAATCTTTGTCCACATGTAAAGTATTATCCCCACTCTAAATACTCAGCCCCAAAGATCTCTTTTGAACTCTTATGGTACTTCTTAACTCCCTAGTACTATCTCGAGAATGTCTGCAAGTTCTTAACCATATTTCATATGTTGCTGCTGCTGCCCCTTAGCCAACCACACCTCATATTCTCATCTCTTGCCTTCCTAACCCTCCTGTGTACCCATAATACTCTGCCATTAAACTTAACATCCTAGCTTGACTTCTGCATTGCAATACTATCCCCAGATTACCAACTTTTCTTCATTTCCTACTTGAAGGCACACAAGAACTGTGGGCAGATGAGTGAAATTGAGGCCAAGGTGCGCTATGTGAAGCTGGCCCGTTCCCTCAAGACTTATGGTGTCTCCTTCTTCCTAGTTAAGGTGGGTTCTGACTCTTCTTGTTACCTTCCTTATGTCTAACTCTTTTTTTTTAATAATTTATTTTATTTTATGTATATTAGTGTGAAGGTGTTGATCCCTTGGAATTGGGGGTACAGACAGTTGTGAGTTACCATGTGGGTGCTGGGAATTAAACCAGGGTCCCTTTGAAGAGCAGACAGTGCTCTTAACCACTGAGCCATCTCTCCTGCCCGCCCCCTTATGTCTAACTCTTGCCCTTTCCTGTCTCCCTGAACTCTGAATCAGTTCCCAAGACTCTCACTCTCAGTCTTAAGATCCTGAGATCCTATCTCTTGTCTGTCGTCCAGCACAACCACTGCCTCCTTCCCCAGCGTATTCCATTGTCCCTGGTAGAGCTTTGTCCTGGGCCTGCTCAAGAGCTCAGGAGTTTAGCCTTCCTTTTCACCTCAGCGCCATCCCCTTGTGGTCTAGAGCTGATCTGAGCATTTGCCTCACATTTGACCTTTACCTCAAGATCCAGCTCTACCACTCCTAGCCATATAGCCAAAAGATGCTCAAGTATACAACTCGGATATTTGCTCAACCATGTTCATAGCAGCTTTATTTGTAATAGCTAGAGGCTATAACACCAGTTCTAACCTCTGTCTCACAGGAAAAGATGAAGGGCAAGAATAAACTAGTGCCCAGGCTGTTGGGCATCACTAAGGAGTGTGTGATGCGTGTGGATGAGAAGACCAAGGAGGTGATCCAGGAATGGAGCCTCACCAACATCAAACGCTGGGCTGCCTCTCCCAAGAGCTTTACTCTGGTGGGTATTGGGATCACAATGGGAAAGGGCTTTGAGAGTGTCCCAGAAGAACAAGTACAAAGGCTTTCCCCCTTCTTTAGGGTAGGTGCATTGAACATGACTCTAGATAGAAGAACTAACTCTAGTGGGAATCGGAAATTACAGTAGATCGAGAAATTTACAGAGCAAGTGATACATAAATGGAACAGCTGATAGATATGCTTCTTAAATTCAGCAGAGGCTGGGCGAGTGTGTTTGTTACCTTTCTATTGCTTTATAAAACAGCACAACCACGGCAGCCTGTAGAAGGAAGGATATACTTGGGCTTATGGTTCCAGCAGGATAAAAGCCATCACCATCGTGGGGTGGGGGAGGATAGTGGTCATGGAGGCAGGAACAGCCACAAGCTCTCATTTTAAACTGCAGATAGGAAGCGCAGAGCAAACTGGGAATGATGAAAATCTTGGATTCTCAAAGCCTGCCACCAGTGACATACTTACTTCAGAAAGGCCACACCTTCTAAGTCTCCCCAAACAGTGTAGCCAAGTGTTCAAATGCCTGAGACTGTGGTGCGGGGCGTGTGCCATCTTGTTCAAACCATCCCAGGGGGATTATAACCTCAGTGATAAAGCATTTGCCTAGCATGTGTGAAAACAGGAGTTCAATCTCCAGTACCACAAAAGTAAGACTATATTTATATGTATGTGGGTATATACACATATGTATGGTTTTTTGTTGTTGTTTTTTTTTTAAGAAAAATGAGTTGGGCATAGTCCTGCATATGATCCCAACACTTAGACCCCACAGTAAGGGGGTTGCTGTGAATTTGAGGCTAGGCTGGGCTAAGTAGTAGGTAGCAGACCATCCAGGGCTATTTAGTATCAAAAAGAGAAAACTAAAAAGAAAGCCAACAGAACACAAGTCTAACCAGCAAACTGAGGTTACATGGATTGTAAGGAAAAGCTGGTAGAAAGACAAGCCTCTCTTGTTTCGGCACCAGCTATTTACGGTTGCTCTTTCCCTTTGGCTTTATAGTTTCGAGGTTATGAATTGAAAACTGATACCAACTTGATTGAGTGCCAGATGATGGAAAAAGAAATGATAGATGATATTTTTCCACTTTGGGTCTCTGCCAACCTTCAAGGAAGGTCACTTAATAACCATGGTGATGTTCTCCCAATTGTATCCTCTGGGGATGAGTAAAAAGATATTCTAAATGGCACATATATGAAACTGTGGCAGAAAGGCCACTGTTCACACAAAATAAAGAGGATGATAAATCAGTGGTTGAAGAAAGATGGGCCAACTTCCTAGAGGGTTGGTGACATGGATGTTAGCTACATCAGGTGGACTTTGAGCCCTTTCCTCCTGCACATTTCCACCCTGGGTGGACACTTGTCCCCTGCTCAGTTCCCACCTTGTCACTCTAGGACTTTGGAGACTATCAGGACGGCTACTACTCAGTACAGACGACTGAGGGTGAGCAGATCGCACAGCTCATTGCTGGCTACATCGACATCATCCTTAAGAAGGTGAGTGCTCACACACAGCCTGGGCATTCTTTGGCTTGTAAGCCATCTAGAAACAGGACCCCAGCTCTAGAAAATGATGACTGCCTCTTACTTAACTACCTCAACTCTTCTTCCCTTTTTCTTCTTACAGAAAAAAAGCAAGGACCACTTTGGGCTGGAGGGAGATGAAGAGTCTACAATGTTGGAGGACTCAGTGTCTCCTAAAAAGTAGGAAGGGAATTTGGGCTAATACCATTCCTTGAGTAGGGAAAGTAAGGCTTGACTGCAGGGAATCACTATGCAGTGGGCATCCTTTGAATGGTGTTTCCTTTTTCTCCTTTTTAAAAAAGTGTGTCTTATTTTTAATTGTGTGGGTGAATTCGGGTGCTTTCAGGCCAGAACAGGGTGTTGGGTCCCTAGAACTGGACCCTATCACCCAGAACAGTGGTTGTGAGCTGTCTGACTGGACACTGAACTGTGGTCCTTGTGAGAGCAGTGAGTTCTCTTATAAGTGCTAAGCCTTTTCTCCAGCCCGTGGTACTTTCTCCAGGCTCAGGCCATCCTGAGACCTTACGAACCCCCAGATCAGCAGTTTTCAACCTGTGGGTCACACAAATCAGATAACCTGCATATCAGATAGTTACATTACGGTTCATAACAGTAGCAATATTACAGTTAGGAAGTAGTAATGAAGTAATTCTATGGTTGAGGGTCACTACCACATGAGGAGCTGTAGAAAAGGGTCACATCACTAGGAATGTTGAGAAGCACTGTCGTACATCCTAGGACTGCAGAGGTATATAGTAACTGTTGATCTGTCACCAGGTCAACAGTTCTTCAGCAGCAGTATAACCGAGTGGGGAAAGTAGAGCATGGCTCTGTGGCTCTACCAGCCATCATGCGCTCTGGAGCCTCCGGTCCTGAGAATTTCCAAGTGGGCAGCATGCCACCTGCCCAGCAACAGATCACCAGTGGCCAGATGCACCGAGGACACATGCCACCTTTGGTAAGACTGCTCCCACCTTTGCCGTGGTGCCCACTCCCTCTCCTAAGTATCATGAGTAAGCAGTCTTTCTCTCCCTAGCCTCCGACTTTATCTTTGATCTTTCTTCTCAATTCCTGTCGCTGTTACTTTTTTGCTTATCTTTTAGACTTCAGCCCAGCAAGCGCTCACTGGAACCATTAACTCCAGCATGCAGGCTGTGCAGGCTGCCCAGGCTACTCTGGATGACTTTGATACTCTGCCCCCTCTTGGCCAGGATGCTGTGAGTATGGGATAGAGAAGAAGCCAAGTGATTTCAAGCTGAGACTAAGGAATAGAGAGGGATAATTAAGCCAGAGCAGACTAAGGTTTTGTCTTCTCTCAGGCCTCTAAAGCTTGGCGTAAGAACAAGATGGATGAATCAAAGCATGAGATCCACTCCCAGGTAGATGCCATCACAGCTGGCACTGCCTCCGTGGTGAACCTGACAGCAGGTAGGCTGGATGTCAGCCTGTGTTTGTGTGAAGGGGAGGGCAGAGCTATCGTGCACAAGCATAGCTTGACCTCCTGAACTCACTGTGGAGTGTTGTACATGTGTACATCTCTCTCAAGCGCATATGCAGCTTACTGCAATGGTGCTCCTTCCCCATCCATTCTCTGCTTCTTCCTCCGCTTTCTGTTCTCAGGAGACCCTGCAGAGACAGACTATACTGCTGTGGGCTGTGCAGTCACCACGATCTCCTCCAACCTGACGGAGATGTCCCGTGGGGTGAAGTTGTTGGCTGCCCTGCTGGAGGATGAAGGTGGCAATGGCCGGCCCCTTCTGCAAGCAGCAAAGGGCCTTGCAGGGGCAGTGTCAGAACTGCTTCGCAGTGCCCAGCCAGCCAGCACTGAGGTTAGGGGAAACAGGGCTGGGGTGAGGGTGGACACGGGGTTCCACCCCAAGGAGGAAGTGTGACCCGGGAGCCTGTGAGACCTGCGGCCATTTGGCCAGACATCAAGCAGCTTCTGACAGGTGTCCACTCTCCACAGCCCCGTCAGAACCTGCTGCAGGCAGCTGGGAACGTGGGCCAGGCCAGTGGGGAGCTGTTGCAGCAAATCGGGGAAAGTGACACTGACCCCCACTTCCAGGTTGGTGTTGTTCCCAGCTCCCAGAACCCCCACTATTAAGAGGTAAACTTTGATCCAAAATCCAGATCTTAGTCCCTCTTTCTGTGAATTGGCCCATCCCAACTAACCTGATCCTGTTTCCATGGATGATACTGAGAACTTCTAGTCTCTTAGGGGTGAGAATTCAAAACCCCTAAATATAAATATAATCTCCTAGTTTGCTTTGGCCCTCATTGATGGTGTTCTTAGCTCTGACTTCCCTGTATATAGTCATGGCCCCAGCTTTAAGCTATCTCAGACACCCCCTGCCACACTGTGGATGATGTTATTCTAGCTGCCCCCTCCCCCACCCAGCAAGTTGCCTCAGCTGACTTTTCATCCTGGATTTCCCATGCAGATGTGCGTACCCAGAGGGGCTGGGGCTCGATCTCCCCCCGATTCCCCTACGGTAATGGCCTCTGGCCTGGGCCTTCCCAGCTTGGTCCTCTCTGAGCCGCATACACTCGCTTCCACACCTTTTCCTCAGCCTCCTAAGGAAACAGATGTGATGGGAGATGGGGAGGCTTAGACTGGCAGGGTTGGAGAAAAGAGATCAGATAGGGTAGGACAGGGTCTTACTCTAAAAGCTGCAGGATTAGTCCTTGCACAGTGAGCCTGAGAGGCATGGAGACATGAAGCGCCCATCCCATTGTACCACCCACTCTTTCCTCCCCATCACTGTCCGAGTGTATCCGCCTCATGCATCTCTCCCTTCGGTGTAGACTATTTCTGTTGGTGAGGGTTTGTTCTCGGTGAGGGTCTCCTCCTTCTGGGTGCTCAAGGCAGAGGGGCTTGGGGTAGGTTCTAAGTGCTTCTCCATACACTGTCCTCTGATTGGAGTCAGTGGGAATAATGAAGCAGCTTATCTGTGAGAAGCACCTATGGCCCCTAAGCTCAGTCTCAGATCTTGCTGGCTGCTTTTTCTCTCACAGGACGTTCTAATGCAGCTAGCAAAGGCAGTGGCAAGTGCTGCAGCTGCTCTGGTCCTCAAGGCCAAGAGCGTGGCCCAGCGCACAGAGGATTCAGGGCTCCAGACCCAAGTTATTGCTGCAGCTACCCAGTGTGCCCTGTCCACTTCCCAGCTGGTGGCCTGTACCAAGGTGAGCCCAGACTTGTTGTGTCCTGATTCTCTGGCTAATAGTACCACACATTCACACAATGGTGAATTTTATCTCTGATTCCTGAGGCCTCATCACCCATCCTGGTAACCGCTGTGAAAACCACAAACACCCATCTCACAACTTGTTTCTCTTGCCTGCCTGTCTGAAATTCCATTTTCCTGTAGGTGGTAGCACCTACAATCAGCTCACCTGTCTGCCAAGAACAGCTGGTAGAGGCCGGACGACTGGTGGCCAAAGCTGTGGAGGGCTGTGTGTCTGCCTCCCAAGCAGCTACCGAAGATGGACAGCTACTTCGAGGGGTAGGAGCAGCAGCCACAGCTGTCACCCAGGCCCTCAATGAGCTGCTGCAGCACGTGAAGGCCCATGCCACAGGAGCTGGGCCTGCTGGCAGATACGACCAAGCCACTGATACCATCCTCACTGTTACTGAGAATATTTTCAGCTCCATGGGTGATGCCGGTAAGAGTACTCACCTCCAGGAAGACAAAAGCCCCAGTGTGGTTACCCCAAGCCCGAACGCCATTTCCCGTACAGACCCAGCCACTCTACCTCTGAGGATCAGCACAGTGGCCCTTCTAGCTGTATAACTGTAGGCACATTGTGGAGTCTAGAGCTTCCACTTCCCCATTGGTAAAGCAGACATATTAACCTGTTCTGTCTTCCTTATATATTTTAAATAAGATACCAAACTAACTATACACGATAACAGGTGGAAAGTTGCATAGTTAAGAGCTAATCCTAAAAACAAGGAAGAAGGGAAAAAAGTAGCCTTCTCAGCTTCACCTTTTTACCCCCAAAACATTCAAAGAGACTGTCTCATCTTCTAAAAAGACATTTACTAGAAATACCAGCTGGAAACTGGCCTTCCTCCCACAGGACTCATTGGGAGATGTGTTCTCCAAGATCTTAACCCAGAAAACTGGAACTCAAAGGAGCCCAGAATTGCTCAGCCTTTGCCAGTGTCTTCTCTGTCCCTGGAAGCCCCAACTATCTTGTTTGCCCCACTCACCCTCCCTGTTCCCTATCGTGTCTCTAGCTTTCTAACTTGAGGCTGCCCTATGTTCCAGGGGAGATGGTGCGACAGGCCCGCATCCTGGCCCAAGCCACCTCAGACCTGGTCAATGCTATCAAGGCCGATGCTGAGGGGGAAAGTGATCTGGAGAACTCTCGAAAGCTCCTGAGTGCTGCCAAGATCCTTGCTGATGCCACCGCCAAGATGGTGGAGGCTGCCAAGGTACAGACCTTGAACTGGGCTTTGAAGGGAAGTAGAGAGGATGGGACCTTGTCTGGTGGGAGGACCCAAGGAAAGCAGAAAATAAAAGAGAGTAGATCATGAAGCTCCCGGCCTGCAGGTGGGTCACCCGTCCACGCTCTTCCTTCCACATTCCTTGTGTTGCAACCACATCTGCTTGGCATCTTTTCTTGGTCTCCTGTGAAGGCAGACAGCTTTTTTGTTAGTCGCAGAGGTCTTCACTAGCCATATAGAATAAGATAGCATTAGACACTGACACACAGGTATAAAAACCATCAGGGAGCCCCAAAGGTCCCCTGGGCTTTGCGACTGCTGCAGATTCTGAGCTGCCTTCTCCAGAGACAGTCCTCCCAGGCCACCTTACTCACCCTAAATTAGTGGAGGATTTTGTAGGGAGAACAGCAAGAGAGAGGAGGAAGGAGAGGAAATAGGTACAATTCTACTAAAGAATTCACGTCCCAGTGGAAATTCAGTACCATGGGACATGCCCCGCCCCCAACTCTGTCCTTTCTGAAACAGTTCTCAGCTCTCAGCAGTTACTGCCCCAATGCAGGTAATTCGAAATTAGGTCAGGAAAACAGGTAAGCTTTAAACTGGACTGAGAGGAGTTAGAAAAGATTTTTGAGTTCAAAGTGATGATGGATGATGACTGTCTCTTGTCAGGGAGCAGCTGCACACCCTGACAGTGAGGAGCAGCAGCAGCGACTTCGGGAAGCAGCTGAGGGGCTCCGAATGGCCACAAATGCAGCTGCACAGAATGCCATCAAGAAAAAGTTGGTTCAGCGCCTGGAGGTAAGGCTGGGCAGTCTGGGCTTCAGGAGGGGGGGAGGGCAGGAAAAAAATGCATGGATTCAGTGAGAGGGATGAACAGGAACAGATGGATAAAGTCAGGGTTTTCTTAGGGTTAAGTGGGCCAGGTAAGCCAGGTAGGCCAGGGCCGGGTAAGGCCTGCTCTTCTGACTACTCTGTCCTCCCAGCATGCAGCCAAGCAAGCGGCAGCCTCTGCTACACAGACCATCGCTGCAGCTCAACATGCAGCCTCTACCCCCAAGGCCTCTGCGGGCCCTCAGCCCCTACTGGTGCAGAGCTGTAAGGTAAATCTCTGAGAGTTGTGTGGGAGTGGAGAGGATTGAGAAGAGACAGTACTTTCCTTAAGTTCCAGAATGTGGTACTCACAACATTTTGACCTACAGGCTGTGGCAGAGCAGATCCCGTTGCTGGTGCAGGGTGTCCGAGGAAGCCAAGCTCAGCCTGACAGCCCTAGTGCCCAGCTCGCCCTCATTGCTGCCAGCCAGAGCTTCCTGCAGGCAAGGCACTTTACGGCCAGCCCCTCCCCATGTTTCCATGACCTTACATCTCCCACCGTCTGAATATCTGCTGGTAGCTAAGACCAGACCTGAGTGTTAACCACCTCCTGACCAATGTGTTTGAAGGCTAGAGAGAGGGCAGTGTACCTCATTTGCATATCTGTTCTCCAACAGCCAGGTGGGAAGATGGTGGCAGCTGCAAAAGCCTCAGTGCCAACAATTCAGGACCAGGCTTCAGCAATGCAGCTGAGTCAGTGTGCAAAGAACCTAGGCACTGCACTGGCAGAACTCCGTACTGCTGCTCAGAAGGTAGGGGAGCTGCTTCTAGCTGTGGAAGACAAGGCTCTAGACATATAGACTCCTGGGATGGGGAGAACTTGTACAGTATAGCGTCTAAGACGGATGACTATAATCTGAGGCCCAGGAATACAGACATAACCCCTGTTGCTCACCATCACAGGCCCAGGAAGCATGTGGACCCTTGGAGATGGACTCTGCACTGAGTGTCGTACAGAATCTGGAGAAAGACCTGCAGGAAGTAAAGGCAGCAGCTCGAGATGGCAAGCTTAAACCCTTACCCGGGGAGACAGTGAGTAGTCTTGTAACATGCCCTCACTCCAGCCCTGCAAGCCTGCCGAGCTATGCTATAGAACCATTGCTTACACTGCAGCCATCGCAAGAGCCTTCTCAAATGCCCTCTCACTTCCTCCTGCTCCTCCTGAGCCTCCATCCCCCTTATCTGCAGATGGAGAAATGTGCCCAGGATCTTGGCAACAGCACCAAAGCAGTGAGCTCTGCCATCGCCAAGCTGCTGGGGGAAGTTGCCCAGGGCAATGAGAACTATGCAGGTGTGTGGACAGAAGGACTAGGAGTGGGAGATCTGCTCGGGAAGTGGAACAGGGGGGCTATTGGGGAAAGAGGAGCAAACCCCTCTTGTCTATGTGTCCCCAGGTATTGCAGCTCGAGATGTGGCAGGTGGACTGCGGTCACTTGCCCAGGCTGCCCGGGGTATAGCTGCGCTGACATCAGATCCTGCAGTGCAGGCCATTGTGCTCGACACAGCCAGTGATGTTCTGGACAAGGCCAGCAGCCTCATTGAGGAGGCAAAAAAAGCAGCTGGCCATCCAGGGGACCCAGAGAGCCAGCAAAGGCTTGCTCAGGTCAGGTGTCGGGAAGGGGCTCCTGTCTACCCCTCCCTTAAATCTCTTTCTAACAGGACACACGCACTTGACATGTCATCTCAGGTCTGCCAGTAGAAGCATGTTAGACTCAGTCATAAACACTGCTGTGCAGCAGGTTTGGGGATGGTGGAGATTAAAGTTTGTGACCGTGATCTCAACTTGTTCAGCTGCAGAAGTTCCTTTCTTCCGGTTTGAGTGGCAGGACAGCTGGTTATCTCCTATGTCCCAGGGTGAAGGGGGAGCTCTCCCAAATTATGCCCTTTGGTGACCCTGTTTCTTTCCCACTGCAGGTGGCTAAAGCAGTGACCCAGGCACTGAACCGCTGTGTCAGCTGCCTTCCTGGCCAAAGAGATGTGGATAATGCCCTAAGAGCAGTTGGAGATGCCAGCAAGCGTCTCCTGAGTGACTCGGTAGGAGGAACAGACATGCCTGCCAGAGGAAAACTTTCTGTCCCTGAGCTTCTCCTTTGACCCTGCCTTCCCTTTTCATTAGTCCCAGGTTTTGTGCCTATCTTCCTGGCCTTCCTTTCCCAGACTCATGCATTATCCCCATTCATCCTTCTGACTTCCTCTCTGACTCTACAGCTTCCTCCCAGCACTGGAACATTTCAAGAAGCTCAGAGCCGATTGAATGAAGCTGCTGCTGGATTGAATCAGGCAGCCACAGAACTAGTGCAGGCCTCCCGAGGAACCCCTCAGGACCTGGCTCGGGCCTCCGGTCGATTTGGACAGGACTTCAGCACCTTCCTGGAAGCTGGTGTGGAGATGGCAGGACAGGCCCCGGTACGACAGGGCAGAGGGTCCAGTTGAGAGCACAGAAGGGAACGCATGGGTGCTCAGGGTCTGGATCTGCTTCTGGTTCCCTCCTCTCCAATCTGGCAGAGTTGAGTATTTGGGAAATGAGACAGATAGGACACGATAATATATGCCTTCCCATTTCAGAGCCAGGAGGACCGAGCCCAGGTGGTGTCCAACTTGAAGGGCATATCCATGTCTTCAAGCAAACTTCTTCTGGCTGCTAAGGCCCTGTCCACAGACCCTGCTGCTCCCACCCTCAAGAGTCAGCTAGCTGCAGCTGCTCGGTAAGCAGGAGTTGGGAAGCCCAGCTCCAGGGCTTCAAGAAGGCCAGCAAGGACACATTTCATGAGGCTTAGCAATAGTAAAGCAAAAGAAAAATACATGCAATCCTATGCACACGGGACTCAGGGAAGATGACCTACTCACTGTATTCCACACCCCACCCCACCCCCAAATCAGGGCAGTGACAGACAGCATCAACCAGCTCATCACCATGTGCACCCAGCAAGCACCTGGCCAGAAGGAGTGTGACAATGCACTTCGGGAACTAGAGGTAAGCCTTTAGCATGGGAGCTGGGACTAAGGAGCTGGGGCTGAGGGAAGGTGTTGAATTTCCTGTCCCTCTCCATTACACAGACGGTCCGAGAACTCCTGGAGAACCCAGTCCAGCCCATCAACGACATGTCTTACTTTGGTTGCTTAGACAGCGTCATGGAGAACTCAAAGGTTAGTGGGACAGGAAGGTGCACTTAACACTGACACATTGGTGCTCAGCGGAAGTGATCAGCACCTCTTAGTACCCTCTCTTCCTTAGGTCCTAGGTGAGGCCATGACTGGCATCTCCCAAAATGCCAAGAATGGAAATCTGCCGGAGTTTGGTGATGCCATTGCAACAGCCTCCAAGGCTCTCTGTGGCTTCACTGAGGCAGCTGCACAGGTAATTTCCCTAGGATGAAGCTGACAGCAACTCTTGCTTTCCATGCCCTTTCTCCCTTTCAAGGGTATAATTCAAGAAGCCAGTGTGGGATCTGGGTACTGCCCCCCACCCCCATAGGGGAGGGAGGTGGTTGTCAGAAGTTGTTGAACACCGGCAGTCCAGTTTCTGTGACTCCGTTTTGAGTACACTGACCAGCCCTGTGGGAGGCTTTTGTAATGCGGATCCAACTAGAGCCCCATGGCCTGTTAGGAAAGCAGTGCACTACTGAGCTACACTCCTCACCTAGGCAAAGTACTTTTCTAAGTTGCAAGGGAGGGAGGGTCAGGTGTATGGTCACCTTTAGTCCTAACACTGTGCAGAGGCAGGTGGATCTGACTCTGAGCCAGCCTGGTCTACAGAGTGATTCACAGGGAGTCCCAGGTAACTTGTCTCAAAAAAAAAAATATGCTGTTCTGAGAAATGGTTCTTTCCAACCATTTCTTTCCCTGAAAATCTACCACTCTCCCTCACCCGCTTTTCTCTTTGCTCTGTTATCCCAGATGACCTGTTCTAAGTAGCCTGAGTTTTTAATTTTTTTTTTTAGATTTAAAAAATTGGTAATTTATGTTCTCTTCTTTTGCTCATTCTCTGTGTCTCTTCTCCTCCCTCCCCCTCTTTCTCTCTCTCTTTCTGCCCCTCCCTACGCATGGCAGTTGAAAGCTGCTCCCAATAAACCTTCATTTATATACTTAAAAGATTATTTTATGTGTGTGAGTGTTTTGCTTGCATGTGTGTCTGTTTAACATGTGAGTGCCCGGTGCCTTCAGAGATGAGAAGATGGAGCCAAATCCCCTAGAACAAGTTACAGTTGTGAGTCACCATGTGAGTGCTGGAATTTGAACCCAGGTCTTCTGTAAGAACAAGTGCTCTTAACTGCTAAGCTATCTCTCCTTCCCCAGGTGTGACTTTTCAGAGTCTTTTTAAAGTCTTCCTGCTTTTTGTTTGTTTGTTTCTTCTCTTGTTTTCGGGAAAACATACAGAAGAAAAGGCAAAGCTATCCTGTGTTAACTGAAGTACAAATTAAACATATGTCTTCCTGTTAGAAAAATGGTAAACACTGTACCTGTCCTTTGCCAAAGCTTGGTTGTGCTAACTACCTTAATAGCCTTCTATGTCTGGAATTGTCTCTCCATTTATTTGTTTGTTTGTTTGTTTGTTTATTTAGAGCAGGGTAGTCCTTGGCTAGCCTCAAACTCACTACGTAGACTGGGCTAGCCTCAAATATGCACACACTCCTGGCTCTGTGTGTGCATCACCTTCCAGTATGTATACTACTGCTTACTCAACATGATCAAGCACAAACACACAGACTTCCAAACTGAAACGAAGAAATAATTTTTACTTTTTCTGAGATGGTGACTTATTGTGTTCCAGGCTAGCTTCAAACTCACTGTCTTTGTCTCCTGGGATTGCAGCAAGTACTACCATACCCAACCTCTAATCCTCTAAAATGTTTGGGTCAGTTTAGCAGGATGAAAGTTTGTCTTAAGTAGGGTAACTCTGGTTTGTTATTACTGCTTCTCTGCACATAGAACTCAGAAAGTCTGTTCCCTAACCCCCTTATCCCCTCCACTGCTCTTCATGTCTCCTTAGGCAGCATATCTGGTTGGTGTCTCTGACCCCAACAGCCAAGCTGGACAGCAAGGACTGGTGGAACCTACACAGTTTGCCCGAGCAAACCAGGCAATTCAGATGGCCTGTCAGAGTTTGGGGGAGGCTGGCTGTACCCAGGCCCAGGTAATGCACACAAACAGGTACTGCAGGCAAGGCTGAGAAAGGATGGATAGTCCCCAGTGGGCAGCCCCCAGGAGGAAAGAGGGAGAGGAGGCCCAAGTGAGGGGGGAAAAGGCAGGGATCCATGCCCCACCATCCACACTGCGCTTCTCTAACTGTCCTCTGCCATATCTCTCCTTGTTCCTTAGTGCTAAGGTCACAGCTTCTCTAGAGCTGTTGAGCTCCTTCTCCAACCCTGAAATGGCTCCCCATAGGTTTGCGTTCTTCCTTCCTGCTCTTGTCACAGCTTTTCCATGCCTGTCTCCTCAGGTGTTATCTGCAGCCACTATTGTGGCCAAACACACTTCTGCACTGTGTAACAGTTGTCGCCTGGCTTCTGCTCGGACTGCCAATCCTACTGCCAAGCGCCAATTTGTGCAATCAGCCAAGGAGGTGGCCAACAGTACAGCAAATCTTGTCAAGACCATCAAGGTTTCAAGTGTTTGAATTTCCATCCCTCCTCTGCCTGAGTCTCCTGGTCATTCTCTGGGGTCTTTTGCTGGGGCCTCCTGCCCTTGCCTATGCAGATTTAGCAGTCCTCTGCGCCCCTGACTGTAGCCTAGGTTGCACTGTGTCTGCTTACTGAGTTCTGGGTGTCCCCGTTTTTTACTTCCAGGCACTAGATGGGGCCTTCACAGAAGAAAACCGTGCCCAGTGCCGAGCAGCTACAGCCCCTCTGCTGGAAGCTGTGGATAATCTGAGTGCGTTTGCATCCAATCCCGAATTTTCCAGCATCCCTGCCCAGATCAGCCCTGAGGTGAGGCAGTGTGACAGACAACTGACGAGCCACTTCATTTCTGTGAACGTAAGTCATGAGGCTTGTCTCCTTGCTTCCTCCCTCAGGGCCGAGCTGCCATGGAACCTATTGTAATCTCTGCTAAGACAATGTTAGAGAGTGCCGGAGGGCTCATCCAGACAGCTCGGGCACTAGCAGTCAATCCCCGGGACCCCCCACGCTGGTCAGTGCTGGCTGGCCACTCTCGGACTGTCTCAGATTCCATCAAGAAACTTATTACAAGCATGAGGTACTGAGGGATATTTACTCCAAATTTGGAGGTGATAGGATGAGGCCTTTAAAGAGATGTCTTTATGTGGAACCTGTGATATCTCTGCAGAGACAAAGCCCCAGGGCAGTTGGAGTGTGAGACAGCCATTGCTGCTCTGAACAGCTGCTTGCGTGACCTCGACCAGGCTTCTCTTGCTGCTGTGAGCCAACAGCTTGCTCCCCGAGAAGGAATCTCTCAAGAGGTGAGAAGAAATGCATTCGAGAATGGAGCTGTCAGGCTCAGGGAAGGGCATTTAGTGGGGGAAGAAGTTGCTTACAGAGATGTCCAAGGGCTGGGCTAAGCTGGGGCTGGGTTAGGGTTAGCTATGGAGAGAAGCCTGGGGCCTCAGTGGTAGAGTGTATGCTGCGCACACTCCACTGACAGCCCCAGCTTCCATCCTCGTGCCATGCACATGCACAGGCGGTTGAGAGGAAGAATGGGATGCTGGGTGCCAGAGCGCTCAGTTACACTCAGAACTGATGTCTGCTTCCTTCCCAGGCTCTGCACACACAGATGCTCACCGCAGTGCAGGAAATTTCCCATCTCATTGAGCCACTGGCCACTGCTGCCCGGGCTGAAGCCTCCCAGCTGGGACACAAGGTACCTAGGGAATAATGTGAGGAGACAAGGGGGTCGGTTAAAGAGCACCTGCCCTAACCCCAACTTCTTGTTCAGGTGTCCCAGATGGCCCAGTACTTTGAACCCCTCACCCTGGCTGCAGTGGGTGCTGCTTCTAAGACCCTGAGCCACCCGCAGCAAATGGCACTTCTGGACCAGACTAAAACTTTGGCAGAGTCTGCCTTGCAGTTGCTGTACACTGCCAAGGAGGCTGGTGGTAACCCCAAGGTAGTGAGGGGCCCGGGGCGGAAATTGCTAGTCTGAGCTAGAAAAGCAGGAGCTACAGGCTTCCTCACTCTTCTGTCCTATAGCAAGCAGCACACACCCAGGAGGCCCTGGAAGAGGCTGTGCAGATGATGACAGAGGCTGTGGAGGACCTGACAACAACCCTCAACGAAGCAGCCAGTGCTGCAGGGGTTGTTGGTGGCATGGTGGACTCTATCACTCAGGCCATCAATCAGGTTAGAGCTCTGGGTACCTGTGGACACAGAGGCTGCCCTGGGCTAGGGACTTGGGGCTATGTAGCAGTGACCCTGACGGTCTTTCTCTTGGTGTCATCCTCCTCCCTCAGCTAGATGAAGGACCTATGGGTGAACCAGATGGTTCGTTCGTAGATTATCAAACCACCATGGTGAAGACGGCCAAGGCCATTGCTGTCACTGTTCAAGAGATGGTAAGTTCAGGACATCAGAGAACTGCTCTTAGAGCACTGAGCTTGGTCAGAGCATTACTTCTTCCCTTATCACTAGGTAACGAAGTCAAACACCAGCCCTGAGGAGCTGGGCCCTCTCGCCAACCAGCTGACCAGTGACTATGGCCGCTTGGCCTCACAAGCCAAACCTGCAGCTGTGGCTGCTGAAAATGAAGAGGTAAATGTGGAGGCCGTTCTGCCTTCTCTCGGGAGACTCTGGGTCATGCCTGTTGTTCCCAGGCAGCTTCTAGGGCCACTGAGCATCCCGCTGTTCCAGAGCTTTGTGCCTCCTCAGTGACTGCTCTAGGTGCGATGGGAACCCTTACAAAATCACCGTCTCCTCTTTGATTTACAGATAGGTGCCCACATCAAGCACCGAGTACAGGAGCTGGGCCATGGCTGCTCTGCGCTGGTCGCTAAGGCAGGCGCTCTGCAGTGCAGCCCCAGTGATGTCTACACCAAGAAGGAGCTCATAGAATGTGCCCGGAGAGTATCAGAGAAGGTGACTGCGGATGTCCTGGGGGCTGCATGTCTTTCCCACCCTCCGTGTACCTTCCAAACCTGTCTCTATTGTTCTCTCAAGCATGGATGACCATCCCCTTTGACTGTGTGCTGTGTAACTTTGCCTCAGGTCTCCCATGTCCTGGCTGCACTCCAGGCTGGCAATCGTGGCACCCAGGCCTGCATTACAGCAGCCAGTGCTGTGTCTGGTATCATTGCTGACCTTGACACCACCATCATGTTTGCTACTGCTGGCACACTTAACCGTGAGGGTGCCGAAACTTTTGCCGACCACCGGTGAGGAGGGAACTGGCCAGAGGGAGGCAGGTTGCCATGGGCCAGGGGAAGATTGGGCTAGAAGGTTGGGACTCTGAGGAAAGCTGACCAGGCTGGGGCCTCCCCAGGGAGGGTATCTTGAAGACAGCAAAGGTTCTTGTGGAGGACACCAAGGTCCTAGTGCAGAATGCAGCTGGGAGCCAGGAGAAGTTGGCACAAGCTGCCCAGTCCTCAGTGGCCACCATTACCCGGCTCGCTGATGTAGTCAAGCTTGGTGCAGCCAGCCTAGGAGCTGAAGATCCAGAAACCCAGGTATCTACCTAACATCCCTAGTTCTGTCCCAAACCTCACTTCCTGTTGCCCGTCTCCCTCTCACAAACCAGTCCCCTCTTCCCACACAGGTGGTGCTGATCAATGCAGTAAAGGATGTGGCCAAGGCCCTGGGAGACCTCATCAGCGCAACGAAAGCCGCAGCGGGCAAAGTTGGGGACGACCCTGCAGTGTGGCAGCTCAAGAACTCTGCCAAGGTTAGAGGCAGTGAGGAGCGACAGCAGTAGGGTAGATGGTTAACACACTTCTTCCTGCTTCTGAAAATCATCCCTACCCCCATTCTACTGCTGCCCTCAGGTGATGGTGACCAATGTGACATCATTGCTCAAGACAGTAAAGGCTGTGGAAGATGAGGCCACTAAAGGCACTCGGGCCCTAGAGGCAACCACAGAGCATATACGGCAGGAACTGGCGGTGAGCACAAGCCCCGGGCATTGGGTGATAGGTTGTGAAGTGGGTCTCACCTGCACTTCTCCACACTCTGCTTGCGTATTACCAGACTCACACGTGATCTCCTGTCATGTCTCTGCTGAGCTGTCCTGGCCAAAGGGCACCACTTAATTTCCAAACAGAGGCTCAGGCAGAGCCATGATCCATGCTGCTCTCCACTAGCCTGATGGGGGAATATTTATAAGGATTTGACCTTCAATAGCTACTCTGCAAAAGCTTTTTGCAGCTGACAGAATGGACTGAGCAGGGCCCACAGGCGCACAGAGCCTGCACTGAGGTCAGGGAGCCCGTGTGGCTCTAACCCAGGTCCTCTACATGTATGTTTTAGTTGCGTAGCTTGGTCTTCTGTGGGACTCCTGGCAGGGGGAGTGGGGGCTGACTGTGACTCTTTGGCCTGCTTTTGGGACCCTTTTCCTTCTCCTGGGCTGCCTCATCCAGCCTTAGGGTGAGGGGAGGTACCTGGTCTTACTGTAACTTGACAGGCCCTGTTTGGTTGATATCCCAGCAAGGCCCGCCCCAGGATCTGGTGGCAGGAGGGGGAGGGAGGGCGGGGGGGAGACTGGGAGGAGAGGAGGGAGGGGAAACTTTGCTTGAGACATAACATGTGAGAGAAGAAGAAAGGGGGAAAAAAAAGCAGTTTTTGAACGCATGGCTGTGTCTTCCAGTCTTGGACACTATAAACTCTTTTTCCCAACAGGTCTTCTGTTCCCCAGAGCCACCTGCTAAGACCTCTACCCCTGAAGATTTCATCAGAATGACCAAGGGCATTACTATGGCAACAGCCAAAGCTGTTGCTGCTGGCAATTCCTGTCGACAGGAAGATGTCATTGCCACAGCCAATCTGAGCCGACGTGCCATTGCAGATATGCTTCGGGCTTGCAAGGTAGAAATGCTGGTGCTGAGGTGGTGAGATTACAGGGATTTGGGAGGCCGAAAACTCTGAGGCTAACCTGCCACTCTGGGAACAGGAAGCGGCTTTCCACCCGGAAGTGGCACCTGATGTGAGGCTTCGAGCTCTGCACTATGGCCGGGAGTGTGCAAATGGCTACTTGGAGCTGCTGGACCATGTGCTGCTGGTAAGGAGTCATTGCTCCTCCTTCCTGCCTTTTGCACACACCGTTTCCTAAGCTCACTCACACCCAGACTGCCCTACCTGTTCCCAATCGCCTGTCTCTGGGACCCGATCGCTCTTGTGGTCTTTGCTTCTCCCACTCACCTCTTCTTCCTCTTCTCTTGTCTCTTTTTTCCCCATGTGACCTCCCCTTCTCTGTCCCGTCTCTTCTCATTTCATCATTCTCCTTGCTTGCCAGCCGGTGAGTGACAGCTCCACTCTTCGCCGTGTGTGTAGCATGATGCACTGTGTGTGAGCAGAACAAGGTGTGTGAGGGCCGGCCGTGCTGTGGAGTGCTCTAGTGTGGAGTCAGGAGTGTGGTCTGCCTGGTTTCACAGCTCAAGGTGAAGGGAACCTAGGGTCTGATGTTCTTTGTTGTACCCACTCCGTCCCCCAGACCCTTCAGAAACCAAACCCAGAGCTGAAGCAGCAATTGACAGGACACTCGAAGCGGGTGGCTGGCTCAGTAACTGAGCTCATCCAGGCTGCGGAGGCCATGAAAGGTAGGCGGTAGTGAGAGACAGGGGGGAAGGTAAATTCTTGTCATGGTGTGCGCTCTGCTTCCTGGTTGGACGTCTCTGAGCTAGCTCGTGCACATAGTCTCCATAGATGCCAGAGCCTGGTGATGCTACGCAAACCCCCCAGCTTCTGACCTTCCTACCCTGCCTCAGCCTCCTCCTTCCGTCTTCACCCACAGGGACAGAGTGGGTGGACCCAGAGGACCCCACTGTCATTGCTGAGAATGAGCTCCTGGGAGCTGCCGCTGCCATTGAGGCTGCGGCCAAGAAGCTGGAGCAGCTGAGGCCCCGGGCCAGGCCCAAGGTCGGTCCTGCCCCTTCCCCTTCCACCCTCCCAGCAGCAAGGGGTCTCCACCTTTGTCCCCTTTCTCACCATCTCCCCCACCCGCCGCACCTCTGTCATCTCTTTATAGGAGGCAGACGAGTCCTTGGACTTCGAGGAGCAGATCCTGGAGGCTGCCAAGTCCATTGCAGCAGCCACCAGTGCGCTGGTGAAGGCTGCCTCAGCAGCCCAGCGGGAGCTGGTGGCTCAAGGGAAGGTCAGTGCTCCAATCCCAGAGGAGTGTGGGCAAGGTGGCAGCCACCCGCTCACAAGCTTAGCCCCACAAGAGGCTTTAAAGTAAGGACAGCCTAGGTCCAATTGGCCTCACTTCCTCCCTCTGCAGGTAGGCGCCATTCCAGCCAACGCACTGGATGACGGGCAGTGGTCCCAGGGCCTCATTTCTGCTGTGAGTGCGCAATCCCACTGTGTCTTTCCGAGTTGGCCAGACCTGAGGAAGCTGGAATGCAGTGGACGTGTTTTAATCGTAACTCTTTGTCCCTGTTAGGCCCGTATGGTAGCCGCAGCCACCAACAATCTGTGTGAGGCAGCCAATGCAGCTGTCCAGGGCCATGCTAGCCAGGAGAAACTCATTTCCTCAGCCAAGCAGGTAGCTGCCTCCACAGCCCAGCTCCTGGTAGCTTGCAAGGTCAAAGCAGATCAGGACTCTGAGGCAATGAAACGGCTTCAGGTAAGAAACTCTGGCCATCCACTGTCCCTTATGCTGCGCTGCTTAAAGAGGCCATGCTGATGTCTTATTTTCATTTCCTATTGCTAATGATTAAAAAAAAAAAAATACCCTAACAAAAGCACTTTAAGGGAGAAACCGTTTATTTGGTCCACAATTCCGGATCACAGGCCATCTTTGCTGGGAACTCACAGCAGCAGGAACCGTGATTACTGGGTACAGGCTAGTGTGTAGCTTTTCCTACTCACAGAATCCATAGTCCCTGCCTAAGGAAGAGCGCCACCCTCTAGACATTCTCCCAGCTCAATTGATGTAGTCAAGACAACCCCACAGATAACCCACAAACAACCCCATAGACAACCGCACAGGCAATCCCACAGGCGACCCCACAGACAACCCACAGGCAACCCACAGGCAACCCCACAGGCGACCCCACAGACAACCCACAAACAACCCCACAGGCGACCCAATCCAGACACTCCCTTCCCGGGTGGCCCCACACTGAAAAGTTGGCAGTTAACACGATCACCCCTGAGATAACTGTGTTTCAGGGAGTCAAGGAACTCTGAACTGGACCCCTGAGCTCTTAGGAGTTGCTCTTTGCTCCTTTTGCAGGCTGCTGGCAATGCAGTAAAGAGAGCCTCGGATAACTTGGTGAAGGCGGCCCAGAAGGCTGCAGCCTTTGAAGACCAGGAGAATGAGACAGTGGTGGTGAAGGAGAAAATGGTTGGGGGCATTGCCCAGGTAAGACACTGTTGGGAACACGGTCATGTTGCCTGTACTGTCCCACTCTGCCTCTGCTCCCATTGCACATCTTGCTGAGTTGCGTGGCCCTTCACCCCTCAGATTATCGCTGCACAGGAAGAGATGCTTCGGAAGGAACGAGAGCTGGAAGAGGCTCGGAAAAAGCTCGCCCAGATTCGGCAGCAGCAGTACAAATTTTTGCCTTCAGAGCTTCGAGATGAGCACTAGGGAAGCCCCTCTTATTTAATGCAGACCCAGCCCAGAGACTGTGCCTGCCGCTACCAAAGCCTTCTGGCTGCGGGCCCCACCTGCCCAGCCCCAGCACTCCCCAAAGTGCCTGCCGGACCCTGGGCCTGGCCCGGCCCAGTCCCACTGCAAGTCCTGTCCTCTCCCCGACTCCCAAGTGCCTTTGCACCCCTAAGTGCCTACCCCTCCAGAGTATTAACGCTCCCAGAGTATTATTAACGCTGCTGTACCTCGGTTTGAACCTGCCAGGCCCATGGCCACACAGCTCAACCCATCCCATTTTGATACTATCCCCTACCCTTGTTACCAATGGAGCTTGAGGTTGCAAACCCCAAACAGGTCATGCTCCAATAAAGATGATTCTATATACAGCTGCAGCCTGGCTTTGTAAGGAGCTGGGACCTCTTCTCCAGGGGCATTGGGGGAGAATAGGAGTAAGTTCTGTTACCTGGCTTGATTGGTTCAAAATGGGAGCAGAGGATTTTGGAGCAGGCTGCCCATGGGGCCCACTTCTCCTCTGCACCCAACAGTCACGCTATGGGAAACTTCTTGCAACGCCATTCTCTTCTCCCATCTTACTGGCCAAGCACTGGGCTTCAGGGGCCCTGGGACAGCAGTACACTTGACTCTCCAGAACCAGTTAGGAGTATATAAAGAAACCGGGGCGGGGGTTGGGGGAGTGCACGCCTGTAATCCCAGCACTCAGGGAGCCAGAGGCAGACAGATGTCTTGAGTTCAAGGCCAGCCTGGTCTACAAAGCAAGTCCAGGGAAGCCAAGGCTACCCAGAGAAATCCTGTCTTGAAAAATAGATGAGTATTCAATGAGATTTCAGATTTGACCCTGGCCAGATTCCACTTTTCAAAAGCAACTTTACTAAAAAAAAGAAAAACATACGACTAAGGGACTGGAGAAATGGCTCAACTGTTCAGAGCACTTGCTGTCCTTACAGAGGATACAGGTTCAGTTTCCAGCACTCCACGTGGCGGCTCACAACTGCCTGTAGCTTCAGTTCCAGAGGCGCCAATGCCTGCTTCTGACCACATGCTCCTTCAGGCTAACTCACACACAATAAGACTAGACTAGAAGCGCCCTCTTCTGGCCTCTGGGGACACACAAATCTTTGTTTTTAATTTTTGTGTGTGTGAGAGAGGACTAGGCATGGTGATACACCCCTTTAATACGGGCATTAAAGAGGCAGACACAGGTGCATCTCTGAGTTTGGCTACATAATGACACCCTGTCTCAAAAATGTGTGTTTGTGTGTGAAAGATTGCTAATGCAGTTTTCAGACAAAAACCTAACCTTCTCTGGTGGTATAATTGGTTGACTAGGTTGGGGTGCTTCTGTGAAAAATAGGGTAACTTGATACATGTTTGAGACTTTATAGTTAGTGGTCAGAGCACCCCCTAGTGGCCAGGCAAAATCTATAATTGTTTATAATCTTACCTGAAGGTTACAGGAGGGGGCCAGTCAAGACATAGTGTCTTCCGTTTCCCTCTGCACTCACACCTCCACCCCCTGCTCATAGCGTGACAGTCCTCCTTGTTAGTGTTTCTCTGTGTGGGCTTCTTCTCAGCCAACCCTGCTGTCCAGTGTACTTTCGCAGTTTTTCTCCCTCCAAGCAGAAGACAGTGCTCATTTGCTGCTACTCTGGGTCCCTAGCACCGTCAGCTCCCTCCCCAGCACAGTAAGTTTAAAGCAGATGGAAATACTGTGTCCTCCCCAGGGCAGCCCATTAGACACAGTGCCAACTTCCTTCCAACACTCCTGTCACCTATGATTCATTCACTCAATATTTACTAAGCCATGCCTGTGCTAAGCACTGGAAAATCAAGATGTATTATCACTTCTCTGACGCACAGACTGGTAACCCCAGTACATATTGCTGTGGGCCCTGGACCCCAGATTCAGTGTCCTAGTACTGTGACTTGAGAGCCTTGGAAAGAAGTCTCTTCTACATCCTCCCACACGAGCAGTAATCTAGACTGAGCTCCAGCTCTGAGCCCAGGACAGCTGCTTGTTCCTGCCACCACTTCCTTATGGTGTGCTCAGGAACTGCCCCAGTCACCTCTCCATGGCGATAGCTTGGAAACCTGGAAGGATGCTCCGGCAGCCTTTGGCTGTTCTTCAGATGATGTTTTCCCCTCGGGAGACTCAACAAGACCCTTTCATCTATCCAGAGGTCAAAATTACTTTCATAATAAAGCATTGGAAAGAACTCCTTTTTCATAGCATCAACATTACACAGTGTAAAAATTCTGTGAGTAAAGCTATCTGCACAAATTACACTAATGGCCGTTTACTCATGCGCTAGCAAAGAAGACATAAATGCAACTTAAGAGCGCTCTTTCTTTTGGTTGGTTGTTTTTTTTGTTTGTTTGTTTTCTAGTCTAGCTTTGGCTGGCCTGGAACTTGTAGAGATCCGCCTGTCTCTGCCACCTGAGTGCTAGAATTAACAGTGTCCTGCTTATTTAAGAATGTTCTTGAGTATCCTAGACACATTGACACATCCCTGAAATTCCAGTATAAGGCAGAAGAATCAACTGGCTTTGAACTCTACACTATATGAGACCTTTTCTCAAAAGAAAAAAGTCCTGAAAAAATTGTAAAAAAAAAAAAAAAAGACTAATTTTGCTGTCTTTCAGGGTTTTGGTATGTGTGCACACACGTATGAGCATGCGTGCACAAGTATGTGAATACAAGGTGGCCAGAAAAAGACACTCAGCTCCCTGAGCTGCTGCCTCTGACTGACCCCTAGAGACTGGCTCTGGCACTGAGGCTGCCCCAGGCTGGTGTCTAATGCACAACCTCCCACAATGCTGGGGTTAGGGTTCCATTAAAGGCCACACCCAAGTTCTGTGGGTGCTGGGATATGAACTTCAAGCCTTACACTAGGTAAGTTCTGCCTGCTCAACCATCACTGCAGTCCCCTTAATTAAAAACAAAACCCAACCAACCGAACAGCCTCAGGGCTGTGGAGAAACCTCAGACATGAAGACCTGACTTTGGGATTTCCAGTCCCAACATAAAAGCTGGTGTGGTTATAACCCAGTGCTGATAGTCAGAGACAGGCAGGTATCGGGCCTCAGTAGCCAGCCAGTCTAGCCTAAATTGCAAGATCCTGTCTCAAGAATAAAATATATAATAAAACTAAAGTAGAGAGCAATAGAAGAAGATGCCTGGTATCAACCTCTGGCCTCCACACCTGCACACACAGACAAGCACATACACATCCAGAAAACCAGAATCAGGGTCTCATGCAACCCAGGGTGGCCTGGGACTCACTTTATAGCCAAGGATGATGAACTCCTGATCTTCTCTCCACCTCTTAAGTACTGCGAGTGTAAGTGTGCACCACCATACCCAGTTTATTCAGTTCTGGGGCTTGAACTCAAGGCCTCATGCTAATGAAGCACTCTACAAGCGAACTACATCCTCAGCCCTGAATGGTCTCTCTCTTTTTTTTTAAGGGTCTCATTTATGTAGCTCTGGCTGGCCTGCAACTTGCTATGTAGACCAGGCTGGCCTTGAACTCATAGAGCTCTGCCTGCCTGTGCCTTCCAGGTATGAAAGATTTATTTTTTTATAAATCTCCCATGCCTGGTGCACCTGATATGTGCTCTACATGTGTGAAATACCTGCATATGCCAGAAGAGGGCACTGTATCCTCTGGAACTGAAGTTTCAGACAATTGTGAGCTTCCATAGGAACCAAACCGGGGTTCCTTTCAAGAGCAGCAAGCACTATTAACTGCTGGAGCCAGCTGTCCAGCCCTGGACCTTTTTTCTTTCTTTCTTTTTTAATTTTCTATGTACGTTGGTGGTTTTTGCCTGCATGTGTATCTGTGTGAGGATTCCAGATCCTGGAACTCCAGATCCTGTGAGCTGCCATGTGGGTGCTGGGAATTGAACTTGGGTCCTTTGGAAGAGCAGCCAGGGCTCTTAACTGCTAAATCATCTCTCCAGCCCCTGGATCTTAATTCTTAAGCAAAAACGTTCCTCTCCTCTTCCCTCCCTTCCCCTCCCCCTCTCACCTCTCCCCTCTTCTCCTCTCCCCTTTCCCTCTCCTCCCCTTTCCCCTTCCCCTCCCTTCCCCTCCCCTTCCTTACTCTCCCCTCTCCTCCCCTTCCCCCTTCCCTTCTTCCTCTCTCCTCAAGTTATTGTTATCAGTGTTTGAGATAGGGTCTCATGTAGACCAGACTGGCCTCATTCACTATGTAGCCAAAGCTGCCCTTGAACTCTTCAACCTTCTGTCTCTACTTCCCCAGTGCTAGAATTATGAGCAGGCTAGCTATGCCTACACAGAAGCCCTTTCAGTAATCCTTCTGATGAACTTTGATGTGTGCATGAAGCACCTCTGCATACTGAAGAGTGAGGGACTCCATTTTAAAGTGTGATAGATTCCCTGAGAAAACAGACCATTTTAAAGTGTGAGCCATTTGCATGATCCTGTGTGCGTGTGTGTGTAATAGCACATTTACTTGACTGACAAACTATAGTTCTAGGCAGACCTGTTCTCAAAAAGGAACTTCAGAGAAAAATCTGACCAGATTTTACAATTTTTTTCAGTGAATTCAATTTTTACAATTCAAATTTTTAAGTGAAAATTCTAATTTTGAATAGCTTTTCTCTGACGCTGTGACTTCACAGCTTCCCCAAACTCTAAGCATAGTTATAAACTCTCTGATAAAACAAATCAAGATATTAAAGAATGTAATATTCTGATACAATTCATTTATTGAGATGTGTCAACATTTGGAAAATCAGTGTGGCTCAGTGAGTCTATATTTTCCAAATGAGCAATGAATGACATGATAAAATTATGTATGAGTAAACAATTACCTAAAAAAGTAAGAAGTTCAAGCTGGGCATGGTGGCACACACCTTTGGTCCCAGGCAGAGGAAGGTGGCTAAGAGTGCCAGGCCAGCTCAGCCTACATAGCAAGTTCCAGGTTAGCCAGAGCTACATAGAGAAGAGACCCTGCCCCTGCCAAAAAAAAAGTTCAAGGTCATCCTCAGCAGTTCAAGACCAGCCAGCCTGAGTCAAGTACATAAGGCCCTGTCCCAACCCCCTCCCAGGAAAAAAAAATATATATATATATATATATATATATATATATAAAGTGCTACACTTCACTAATCTGAGGAGGAAAATACACTTTTTTTATTCAAGTTTATTTATATTAGCATGATGAGGTATAATAGGTGTGTGTATTTTGTTTGAGACAGATCTAGCTGTAGTCTAGGTTGGCCTCTGACTGGAAGATAGCCGACAGCTTCCGATCCTCCCAGCTCCATCTTCTGAGTGCGGGGGGTCACAGGTGTGCACCACCCTGATCAGTTCATGCTGTGCTAGGGACCAAGCCTATCGTTTGCTGCATGCTCAGCAAACACTTACTAAACTACGTCTCCAGCCTTTAATTTTGGGATTTTTTAAAATGAATTCATAAATTTTCTTTTCTGTTTTCTGGGCTTGTATCCTAATACAGTAAATGTTGATGTCTGATGACATTTCAAAAAAGGCTATTGGGTAATCTTCAATACATTTCTGAGAGCATAAAGGTTTTTTGTTTTGTTTTGTTTTGTTTCTGAGACAGGGTTTCTCTGTGTATCCCTGGCTGTCCTGGACTTGCCTTGTACACCAGGCTGGCCTCAAACTCACAGAAATCTGCTGCCTGCCTCTGCCTCTCATGTGCTGGGATTAAAGGCATGTGCCACCATGCCAGGCTATATAAGGGGTCCTAACACCAAAAATATTTTGCACTAGGCCATTCATTTCTCTAAAGTCATATTACTTGTTATACCTGAGTGCCTGGACGCTTCTGTGTAAACACCACATCTGCCCAATGTTTATGAAGACTGCTCCGGCTAAGCCTGGTACTGTTCAAGGGGCTGAGCACTCAGAATTGAGAATAGTCCTTGCTCTAGAGGACGCACAAGCCAAACAGGTGTAAGAGTTTGTAGCAGGACACCAGGCTGAGAATCAACGCTCACAAGCACCTATGAGATGGAAGGGGGCCCGGGAGGGAGGCAGCCAGGGAAGGCTTCCCAGAAGAGCTGATACTTGATCTGTGCCCTAAAGGCCAGGAGGAATCAGTTTAGAGGAAGGGTGCTTAGAGCGGGAACAGTATGCATAAAATGTGGACGCTGTTCAGAAAGGTATGGCTATTTTCAGCCCGTGTCCATAGCTCAATATGAATGCAAGAGGAAGTCTGAGTATTGAAGATGAGGCTAGCGACGTAGGCAGGGACCCAAACAAAGAGCAGCTCTACCATATTAAGAAGCATGAGTCAGTTTCTTCTTTTTTTAATCTTGAAGGCGCAAATGAAATAGGGATGAGGAATTGCAGGATTTTTCTATACCACTAACTTAAAAAAAAAAAGTTGGCAGTAAAAACAAAGGGTAGTTAGATAAATGGACAAACTAGAGAACAAGGAACAAGGAAGGCCACAACCGACCCAGAATTTGACTGCATTGAAGCAAGCTCAGAGACCACTTCAACTTCAAGGAGCAACCTAATTCGTAGCTTAAGAGATCTCTAGAATGTTGTGCATATGAAAAGTGAAGAGTTTGGAGAAGGAGACAGCTAAACCCTTGGAGTCTAGCATAGGTTGTTGGATGGTTGAGACCTCTCTGTCTTTCACGGAGTTTAGGAAACACAGCAGCGGGCTGGAGTCAACACCGAGGTCGTGTGTGCTCTAGTTAGTGTGAGTGTAGTTGGCAGAGAAGCAGACGGGGATTCACTTCGTGCCCGCTCCACAACCGACAGCCCCTCTGCCCAGGATTCCAGCGGCGGCCCAGCCTCCGACCCCTCTGCGCTGCCCGCCCCTCCCGGGGCGCCCTCCCCGCGGGCGCCGCAGCCCTCGCCCCCTGCCCACCCCGGTGAGCGGAAACAGAACCCCGCCGCCTTCGCCCAGCTCCGCGGCGGCTGGTAAGCAGCCTCCGAGGAGGAGATGCCTCACCGCCCGCTCCCCACTCCTGGTGGCTGCGTAATTCCTCCCCGAATTCCCTTCGGCTCTCGGTTGCCCGGCCCCGCCTCCCCCCACGGGGAAACATCCCAAAAAAGGGCAAAAAAGAAAATTCGGAGTCAAGTTGGCCCCTTGGGGAAGACCGGCGAGTCCGCTAGAAGAAGGGAGGAGGAGGGCGGGCGCTAGGGAAAGAGAGGCGAAAGGGGGAGCAGGCAGAGCCCGAGGGGGCGGGAGCGCCTCGTCCCGGGTGGGAGTGGGGGTGGGGAGAGCGCCCCGGCCAGCCTGGCCTCAGCCTCGTGGAAAAAATGCGGGGCACGTGGGGGGCGGGGCGGGCAGGCGCTGAGGACCTGGAGGTTAATAGATGCCAGGCCCGCCCTCGGGGGGCAGCAGGCCTCCTGCCTCAGTTTCCCCAAGCACAGAAAAGACAACCACCACCTCCACGTCGGTAGCGCAAACCTGGATTCTGGAACTCGGGGTAAACTGAGGCACTCGAGGCATGCAGGAGATCCGCCTCCCAAGAGACATTTAATCTGGGGGGGATTTACAGGAAACTTCTAAATTAAGGGTAGCGGCTGCTGCTAGCTGAGCGAGGGCATGCGGTCCCTGCGCCCAGGCAGCTGCCGTGAGCTCACGCCCTGAAATAGCCCCAGGGGCCCCAGCCACAGCTGCCGCCGGCCCGCCTGTCACTCAGAGGCGGTGCTGAGCCCCCGGCCCGAGGGTCCCGTCCCCTCTGCTGACCGAGGTTTTCACAGCCCGCGGTGAGCTGGTTTTCCTTCCGACGGCTGGCTAGGGAAGAGAGGAGGCGGGGCCGGGACCCGAGGGGGAGGACCTGAGGGGTGGGCGCAAAGGGCGGCCGCGCCCCGAGACCGGGCAGTGCTTCTGCCCCTACAAGGTTTGGGCCTTGGTGGGGGAGGGTCCTGGTCCCTGGCTCCGCCCGGTCCCTCCCCTCCTTTTAGGCGCCCTCGCTGCTGGGACATCCCAGTCCCTCTCGCTCTTCCTGACCTGTCCCCCTGCGTTCAGTGCCCGCAGCCAGCCCAGTCAACCTACTCTTCACAGCCCGCCTGCCGGCCCACCTCCCACTGCAGCCATGGACGCCATTAAGAAGAAGATGCAGATGCTGAAACTGGACAAGGAGAATGCCATCGACCGCGCGGAGCAGGCTGAAGCCGACAAGAAGCAAGCTGAGGACCGGTGCAAGCAGGTGGGGCCCAGCGTAACCTCCCCTTCTCTCCCCCGGCCCTGGGTCTGCTCTCCAAGGCCTTCCCAACCCATCAGTGCAGGGCTGAGCTTTAACAGGACCCTCTTCACCCACCCACCATCGCCTGGGATCCCCAGTTACCAAGCCCCATTAGGCTTGTCACTTTCTCCTTCTCCTAACAATGCTGACAAATGTCCTTCCTTTTACCCTTCTTCTCCCACAACAGTCTCCAAGTATCTTCTAGAACGAGTTCCCCGACACACACACACACCCTTCCCAGACCTGCCTTCCTTGCCTCAGAGCCCTGACCTAGACCTGGCTGATCAGTTGCCCCTCTTCCACAGCTGGAGGAAGAACAGCAGGCCCTCCAGAAGAAGCTGAAGGGGACAGAGGATGAGGTGGAAAAGTATTCCGAGTCTGTGAAGGATGCCCAGGAGAAACTGGAGCAGGCCGAAAAGAAGGCCACCGACGTGAGTGTGGGCTTGGGGAGGGTTAGCCACACTGGTGAGGAGCCACAGGCATGCTTGTGAAGGAAAAAAGGGACCTAGGTCTCTCTAGCACCTGAATGAACATAGTTTCTTCTCTGTAACACCACCTAGGGCAGGTTTACACAAGTAGCCCAAGACACCGGGTAAATCAAAACCACCTACTACTTCCCCAGGACTCAGCCTTGTGTGTGATTCCCGTTGGTTGCAGCCCTTAGAATGTACAGTGATCAAGTGGTGAGTCATAGTGAGGGTGGGAGGTGAGAATATACCATCCCCCTTAATTAATCTTCCCTCTAAGAATGAGGGAGAGGAGACTGCAGCTGCATTTGGTGGGTATGAGGGTTAGGGTTGAGTGTGAGTAGCTAGCAGGAAAGAGTGGAGAGTGCTCCAAAGATGGGGTGCTGATCTGAGTTACAGCACTAAGGGGCCATTAGGAATTCCCCACCCCTGACCTCTGGCACCAGAAGGCTACCCTAGAACCTCAGCTCAGGTTCTAATGGCTCCTCATTTACCCTCATTAAGCTGTCAACCTCAAGCCCAGGCCAGGCCACAGGGCAGAGGGACAGGGCCACCATTGCCAAAGCAGCCACCTTGGCAGCCCCACTCGCCCCAAGGGTTCTCTGCCCAACCTCAACCAGACTTCTCTTCTTCCTGCCATTCCCAGCCCACACCTGCAGGCAGAATGATCATATAACTTTAGACGTGGCACTATCTCCAGTCCCTGCCTCAGTTTCTCATTTTAAATTTAAGATGAGTCTGTCAGTAGGGCCTGGGAGTGAGTAGCATAAGCCATGGTCTGAACACCTGAGATGGGATTCTTATTGATCATCCTCTATCCCCACCCCCCACCAGGCTTCTTGGAACTCCAGGCTCTCTACCAGCCCTGGCACTTGGGAGGGAACTGACCTGCAGCTGCTAGCTAAGTTGACCCTGGGCATCTGATACTCTATAAATAACCAAGGCTCAGTGCAGCTGGAAACCCAAGGAGCTTGGGGTGGGGTGGGGGAACGGCGGGAAGAACAGTTGGAGAACGGGGAAGCCCTGCCAATAATAAACAGGAAATGCAGCCCAATTTTATAGTGTTACCTTGCAAACAGCAGTTAGTTTATGCAGTGCCTCAGTTTCTCTCTTCTTTCTTGTTTGCCATTTATCCAGTGGAGACAGTAGTTATTTCTTGTGTGGCAGGAGAGCAGCCAGCACCCATAGAAGAACAGACGTGGCATATATCTGTCTTGTGATGACCCAGGACTTCCCAAGCTGGGCAGTCATTTCTTGCCCTACCACCTCCATCTCTCTAGACTACTCCCCCACCGTCCCCCGGTGTCGTTCCCTACTCTGTCTCCAGAGTGTTTCCACGTTGAGTCATTGGGCTCTGTGCCTATGATGGGCTCTTGTTCTAAGTGGCCAAACTCCAGGTACTGAAGGCACCTGGAGGACAAGTTATAAACCACTTTCTATATATGGTGATGTGTTGCTCCTGCCCTGCAGTGTTGCCCAGGACCTGCCTTCTCTGCCAGCCCCACCCATCCCCAATGCTACCACCAAGCTCTCCCCCTCCACTAGTCCAGTCCTTTCTTCTTCTTGGTCTTAAATCTCTGGTTTCCTAAATCTCTGTAGTTTCATCTTGGAGAAAGGGGTGAGGCTATCTAACATTTATGAAGGGAGGACTCTGAACTGGCAACGTATTGGAATGTTCTCTGCAGAGGATGTCACTGTTTCCCATAGGTAGCTTATATCCTTAGAACCAACCAGGAGCTTTAAAAGAAAAAAGGTGGGGAGGGAGCTGGAGAGATGGTTCAGTGGGTAAGAGTACTCAGTGCTCTTGCAGAGGATCTGGGTTCAGTTCCCGGCAGCTCACGCCTATATGGGCACCAGGCACACATGCAGTATACGAACATGCAGGCAAAATACTGATACACATAAAACAAACAAACAAACAAACAAACAAACAAAGTCTCTGTTAAAGGCACAAGAGTCCCCAAACCCCTTCTTGGAAAGCTCAGTTTGGTGACTCTAGCATGGAGTTGAAAGTCTGCTTAGTTTTATGAGCCTCCTGTGTGGCCCTGTTAATTAACAGCGCATTATCTCAGAGGGTCTGTGATTGTCCACTCTGATCTAGGAAGGAGGAAACTGTTGCCCAAGGTCATACAGCAAGTGTGGAGTAGCTGAGCCCTGGCTCAGAGACGACAAACCGACTGCTCTGAGTCAGAGTACTTAAAAACCACACCGCTGTTGCCCTCTTCCTCCTCAGGTCATCCTGCTTCATCCAACCTCTCTTTTCTCAGGGTGGCCTTGGTTGAGTGTGAAGTCCTATGGACCTTCTCCAAAGCCTCTGCGCATATTCAGAGTCTTGGCAGGGAGCCCCTTGCTAAGGCCACAGTTTCTTACAGACCTGGCTTGCCTCTGAAGTCCCTCTCTGGGAAGTCTGCCTGGCAACTGGTGATATCAGAGAACTTAATTCTGTGATTGGCTGCTTTTTAGCAGTAGCAAAGTCCAGTTGTCCTGATTTTTCCCTACTCTCCCTTCCCTGAGCTGGGCTCTGCTTTGTAGGAATCACAGCTGCCTCAGGCTTGGGCATCAGCATTTGGAGTGCTCTCAGGGGAGCTGCAGGAACCAATCGACCTGCCTAATTGCTAACCATGTGTAGTGCCAGAGGAGGCCCCACCTCAGGAGAGGGGAACTTGTGTGGAGGACTCCAGTCTCCACCTAGGCAGAGGGCTGTTGAGATGGGGGGAAGGAAATAAGTTGAACACCTAGAAAGCTAAGATACTGGAGCTTAGCAGATCCTCGCTAAGGTGTAAAAGCCTTTTGACCCCTGCCCTCTGACCCACAGGCTGAAGCAGATGTGGCCTCTCTGAACCGCCGCATTCAGCTGGTAGAGGAGGAGTTGGATCGGGCTCAGGAGCGCCTGGCTACAGCCCTGCAAAAGCTGGAGGAGGCTGAGAAAGCAGCTGATGAGAGCGAGAGGTGGGGAAGGGGCCCCTGGAGGGAGGCAGGTCAGGGACTGCAGAGGGAGGGGCCTGCCTCTGCTCGCACTGGCCCTACATGCACTGCTGTCCCTGCTTCTCAGAGGAATGAAGGTCATTGAAAACCGGGCCATGAAAGATGAGGAAAAGATGGAGCTGCAGGAGATGCAGCTGAAGGAAGCCAAGCATATTGCTGAGGACTCAGACCGCAAATACGAGGAGGTGACAGCCTTGTCCCATTTCACTTTCACCGGCAATCCCCAAAGTTCCAGTTGCTCACCACTGACCTACCTCTCCCTCCCACTTCCCCTCAGGTGGCCAGGAAGCTGGTGATCCTGGAAGGAGAACTGGAGCGCTCAGAAGAGAGAGCTGAGGTGGCTGAGAGGTAAGGACACCCTGAGGGGACCGGTAGAACTCGCTGCACACAGTGGTCAGGCAGTTCCCCAGGCCAGAGGCCACAGGAACAGGCCTTGTTCTCTGATCTATGCCTGCTGCCCCCAGCCGAGCCAGGCAGCTGGAGGAGGAGCTCCGAACCATGGACCAGGCCCTCAAGTCGCTGATAGCCTCAGAGGAGGAGGTAGTAGCCTCTCTGGACCCTCCTAGGCACTGGCTCGGTTTCTCACCCCACATCCCTCCCAGCTCAGCATCTCAGGCTGCTGTTTCTCTCCTGCAGTAGGAACGAGGGGTGGGATGGGGGCTGCGAACTCAGCCTGCTGTCGCTCTCACCACTTTGCTCTTTTCTTTTCTCCTCCCCCTCCCCCACTGTGCCACCCCCACTGTCTCACCTCACTGTGCCCTCACGCTCCATCCTGCCACACACCCCTGCAGTAAATGTGGGGACCTAGAGGAGGAGCTGAAAATTGTTACCAACAACTTGAAATCCCTGGAAGCCCAAGCGGACAAGGTAGAGGGGTCAGAGGGGCCATGAGGATGGGCTGTGCAGTGGGGTGGAGAGTGCTTAGGTAGGGAGGGCTAGGTGCTTGATGAAGGTGAGCAGGAGCCCGAGGGCTCAAAGGAGAGCGGAAGGATCTGGGATTGTGGAACGGTTCGCTGACGGGGCATGTGTGTCTCTTAAAGTATTCCACCAAAGAGGACAAATACGAGGAAGAGATCAAACTTCTGGAGGAGAAGCTGAAGGAGGTGAGAACACCCGGGGTGTGGCTGAGAAAGAATGGTGACCTCAGGGAGCCTCTCTAGGAAGGCTTCTGTCCTGGCCATGCTCCTGTTCCTTCTTTATTCCAGGCTGAGACCCGAGCAGAGTTTGCTGAACGATCTGTGGCAAAGTTGGAGAAAACCATCGATGACCTGGAAGGTAGAAAGGACACTCCCCTTACCCCACAATCAGCCTGACCCGTACCTCATTGCTTTGTTAATGAGTCAGATTGCCCAGGGCTCCACAGACTCTGGCGGCTGTGTCTGCAGTCCGGGGGTCACGGTAGGCTGCTCCAGTGCTTTTCTGAGTTTTGAATAAGTGAGGATTACCTCACAAGTTAAAAACCGATGTCTGGGGCTGGAGAGCTGGCTCAGTGGTTAAGAGCACTGGCTGCTCTTCCAGAGGCCCTGGGCTCGAGTCCCAGCACCTATGTGGCAGCTCACAACCTTCTGTAACTTCAGTCCTAGGGAATCCGACACCCTCTTCTGGCTTCAGCAAAAACTGTACATGCACATAGTACACAGACATGCAGGCAAAACACCTATCCATGAGAAATATATATGCCCATACACGTGTAGCCCTAGCTGTCCTGAAGTTCAATGTATAGACCAGGCTGGCCCCAAACTCAGAGACCCAAGTGCCCCTTGAATGCTGGGACTAAAGGTATGTACCACCACCGCCTGGCATATTTTTTAATCTGAAAAGAAGAAAGCATATTCCTGGGCTTGAAAGGAGGCTCAGTAGGTAACGCATTTGTCCCACAAACATGAGGCGTGAATGCGATACCAGACACCGTGTGAGAGCTGGACACAGTGGCCTGTGTGATTCCTGGCACTCCTGTCACCACAGGACAGGAGATGGGGTTGGAGACAGGAGAATGGCTAGAAGCTCTGGCCCAGTGTTTAAAGTGACCATGAGACCCTACCTCAGTAAAGGTGGACATGAGTGTACACACACCATACACATCCACAGAATTAAATTGGCTTCCTAAGGGCTGGAGTGGTAGGCCTTGGTTCAAAACAAAACAAAAAACCACACCCCACAGGTTCTAGACCCTTCTCCAAGTGATTGCTGATTTCACTGGACAAGGCTGGAAGCTGGCTCCGCAGTGCTGGGATTGCAGCCTTGGGCCACCAGCCCCTTAAGGCTGATGTTGCTGGTCTGCTAGATACCAGTCTAGCAAATGGTGTCTCTAAGGACAATACAATAGTCATATTACAGAGATACCCTGCCCCCAGCGCCAGGGATTAAACCTAACACCTAACCCCATGTGTGCTAGTTAAGTTCTCTGCCACTGAGCTATATCTGATATAGGACAAATTAAATAATGGCTATTACAACAGATTTTATATGAAAGAGGTTTATTAGATGGAGTTGAAGAGAGGGAGAGAAGGGGGAGCAGGACATGATGGGGAGAAAGAGTGGGGGAAAAAGAAAAGGGGGCACCACCGACAGAGAAAGGGGAGAGCACAAGGGGGCAAGAGGCAAGAGAGGGACCAAGAGAGAGAGAGAGACCACGTGTCGGGCTGTCCCTTTAAGGGGCAAGGTGTGGCCACCTGGCAGGCAACCTGATGACATCATAAGTTGCCAGGCAACCCAGGAGCAGGTTTAGTTCCAAAACCCTAACAATATCCCCAGCCGCTTTTTGACCAAATATCAGGGTTTACACAATACTGCTCATAGAAGATACTACTTTTGAGTTATACTTAGCAAAAACAGAAATCCAGGTATTTGCTGGTCTGTGGTTATTCCTTTTATCAACAAAGGTTGCCTTTCCCCTTTATTCTGATAACCCTTTGACTTTCATTAATTCTCATGTCTCCTGTTTCCAATCTTCTCAGGCAAGCAGGGATTTTATCTCCAGCTTTAGGACTTTAGACTTTCCTGGTCAGCACCCTACCTTTCCCTCTTAAGCATGCCTGCCTGCCTGCTCAGAGCACTGCCCACAGGCTTCTGGGAGACTGCAATGGGGAGAGAAGTTGGGGTGCGGAGGGCAAAGGAAAGCCAGGATAAAGAAGGGGAAGAGGAAGCCCTGACTGCCCTGTGGCCTGCCCTCTGGTCTCTCTCTTCTGTCTATCCCTCTGGTTCTAGTTTCCATTTCACATCTTCTCTCCATCCTCTCCTTCTCCCCTCCTCCATTTCCTCTCCCCATGCACCCTCCCCTCCCCCTCTTCGGACTGTCCAGATGAAGTCTATGCACAGAAGATGAAGTACAAGGCCATCAGTGAAGAGCTGGACAACGCACTCAATGACATCACTTCCCTCTGAGTCTACCATGCCGTGGCCATCACAGAACCCTTCTTTCCACTCTTTCCATTCTCTCTGAGGGGAGGTGCAGCCACTTTGCATGGCCAGGCTGAGGGCAGCCTAGGGAGCATGCATGTCGGCCACCCTGCCACCCACTCTGGCACTGGCTTCATCCTGCTGTCTATCCACCATCCACTGACCTCTACCCCCTCTACTACTTAATAAACTCTGAACTTGGTCTCCATGCTGTTTTCCTACCTCCGAGAGCTCCTCATCGCTGTCAAAGCACTAGTTTCCTCCTGAGACCCTGGCTTTCCCCGACACCCTCAATCTTGTGGCACTCAGCCCTCCTACAGAACACCATGGCTCACACAGACCCTCTGCATGGCACTCCCAGCCTGTCACTGTCTGATAATCAATGCATGTGAATATATGTGGGTCCATCAAGCACAGCCTTCCTCTCTCTCAGCAGCCCATCACCCACCTTGGTGCACTTAACTGGGATTCCAGGAATGGCTGGAAGGGAAATGGGTTGGTGAGGTCAGGGGAGGAGCCAGAAGGTCAGAAACTGTCCAGGGAAAGTCGTAAAAGTATTATTGGATCTCTCCAAGAGAGGCTTTCACAGCAGCTGCAGGTCTGTTTTCTGTCCCTGTTCTGTCTGTCCGACCCTCTCTTTCTTGGCTGGACCTTTGTTTTTCCTTCCCCAAACCTTCTAAAGGAAGGCGACCCAACCTGTTTATGATACAGACCTCCCCTCCCCATACCATTGGCATCAAGGCCTGGCAAGATCTGTGTCTGGTCAGTCCATCTGTTTGCCCCTACTGCAGGCCCCAGGTCCGTAGCCTAACATGTCCCCTGGTCCATAGAGTGTCTCCTAACATGCTTTGTCTGTCACCTTTTCCTGTCAAAGGTTCCCTTCCTTATGTCCTTCCTCCTGTTTACCCCACCTCACCCGCTGCTTCCCCTCACAGAGACTTTGGCTAGTGCCAAGGAAGAGAACGTGGAGATTCACCAGACCTTGGACCAGACCCTTCTGGAACTCAACAACCTGTAAGGGCTAGCCCTGCTGCCTGCCAGACTATATAGCTGCCCCCTCAAGCCAATAAACTGATGTTCCTGGTATGCCAGGGCCCGTGAAGCCTTTGTTGTTGCTGTTGGCAGTGTTGCTGGAAGGGCTCCGATTGACAGGGCCTGGCTCCCATTCCTGCAGTGGGTTTTCGTTTTAAATGGGGACTCTGAGGTGTGGATTCTGGACTCGGCAAGCAAGCTGTAGGAAGCAGGTTTCCAGGGAGTGGGGAACTATCCTAGCCTTTAGTCCCGATAGGGCAGAGCCATCCATGGCCCAATTCTGTTCCAACAGTCACTGGGCCAGATATCCTAAAGGCAAAGCTGCAAGGAACAGATTTTCCTCCAACAGGGGGGAAAAAAGCCCACTCAGTGTGAACTGAAGTTTAGAGGGGTGGCCAAGCCAACTTCTTCTTCTGCTATGTGCTCTTGCCCTAAGGAGGTTCATATTCTAATCCTGGGACATGCCACGTTATCCAGAAAGAAGGGTTGTGGCCGAGCAAAGAATTTGAAATGGAAGAGGTTCTTTAGGCTAACGGGTCAGGGCCGGTATAATAGCAAGTTCCTCAAAGGTAAGGAAAGAGCCAAGCATGCTGGTGCAGGCCTGTAATCCTAGCACTTGGGAGACTGAGGCTAGAGGGACTGTAAGTCTTGACCCAGTCTGGGAGGGGTGAGGATAAGGTCAAAGGCCGCAGAAGATGTGGCGATGGAAGCAGGGACTTGGACCTGAGCGAGGTAAAATCTGAAAATGTAAGTGCTCCACTTGAGAAAGGCAGGAAGAAAACAGCCCACTCATGCCTGGACTACCATAAAGTTCATCTTGAGTGTCATAGGAGCATGACCTGTGCTTGTGGGAGCTGTTGTTTTGTTTTTTCCCAGCAACATAATATAAGAAATTAATACAACATACTTTTAATTTGAGGAACAAAGGCAACAACATGTGTTTTATTAGAAATATTTTTTTTAAATAATCAGGATGAGCTAGGCATGGTGGTGCATGCCTGTAATCCCAGCATTCAAGAGTCTGAGATAGGAGTCTAGGGAGGTCAAGGGAAGGGACTGGAAGGTCAGTGGTAGAACACTTGTCTAGTGTGTACAAGGGCCTGGGTTCAAGCTCCATTACCACACACACACACACAGATCAAGGCTTCATAGCAAGATCAAGGGGTATATTTCTCAGTGGTAGAACATTCGACCACATAGTAAGAGCAAGAATTGACGGACAGTGATGGCACACACCTTTAATCCCAGACTCAGGAGGCAGAGGCAGTTGGATCGCTGTGAGTTCAAGGCCAGCTGGTCTTTAGAGTGAGTTCCAGGATAGCCAGGGCCACACAGAGAAACCCTGTCTCATAAAACAAACAAGAAAGGAGTAAGAATTAAGTCCAGTCTTGCCTTTTCACTATTAGTTTCCATTGCATTTCTTTAAGGAGAAGAAGAAAATTAAGAAAATGGGTATCATTTCTTAGTGATTAGAAAGAAGCTGTATAATGAGCAGGACAAGGTTTCCAGTTCCTCTAGCTGGCTTCTTGTTAGGCTCCAGTTTCTGTCATTTCTGCTGGGCTGTAGCTAACTCTATCTTTGATCCCACTTTTGTGCCTAAAGAACAAGGAACTAGAATCAGAAAACCAGCACCAAATGAGCTCATTCGCAGTCCTGGAACTCTGGGTTATGCAGAAAAAGCTGTGTCAAGGGAGGGCCATAGATACCTGTGCAGCCTCCCCATCTGTATGAGGAAGGCGATGCTGGTGGCAGCAAAGAGAAGGCCAAACACCAAGGCTAGAATGTCACCTGGAAGGGAAAGGGGGCTGCCTCAGGGAAAGCCATGGGTTTCCTTCCAAGCTGGCTTCCCATCTCCTGACCCTTTCCCCAGTGAGTGCTCAGACAGCCCGCAGGGTGTCTGTCTCCAGAACAGACCAGCCAGAGGATGGAGGTGTGTAGTGACAGGGCTAAGGCAAGCCCCATTTCCCCTCCCAGCAGCTAGGTTAAAGGTGTGTTGTGGGAAGAGCATCAATTGGAGATTTCTGGAGCCTCCTTCTGAGAACTAAACCAGAGGCACAGGTCCCTATGTCACCTATCATATTGATTTAGGGAAGAAAATTATTCTGCAGAAAAAGAAAAGTGTAGCTCCTAGGCAAAAATGCTAAAAGGGTGTTGCAGTTCCCCCACCTTTCCCCCAGTGTCAAAAACAAGAGGGACTCAGACTCACCAGCAGCAAGGCAGGAATTCATGTGGACTGAAGAGAAAAAGAAGACATTAGAGCCAGCGCCCATGAAAACCTGTGACAGACTGTGGCACAAATAAAGATGTAGGAAGAGAGGGACCCATGGCTGGGAGTGTATGGCAGCATGGGCTATCAGACAATCTTCACCTGGCTCAGGGCTGCTGTCCACTCCAGCAGGGAAAGAAGCCTCAATCATTCGCCCATTCAAAGGCTGTGTGTCTCGGAAATTCAGTTGTAGCCGAGAATCACCAGGCCCCCACAGGGAAACAGAGAGAATATGGAGCTGGGGAGGGAATGTCGACAGACAAAAAGAAATAAGAGGTCACCGACCCTCTATCTTCACTACATGGCCCCTTGACCTGAACTCATTTCTTCCGACATTCCCATGTTCTAACACCGTGTCAATACTATGCGCCACTCTGACCTGCTTAGCACTCAGCTTCACTGTCTGGTTGAACACAGTCCAGATGACGCCCTGGCTGCAGGGAGGGGTGGTCAGAGATCCTTCGTATCGGTAGTAACGGCTGAGGTCCGAGGGCAGCAGAGCAGAGACATCCAGACCTGGGATCTCAGTCTTGGAGCCTGGGAATAGGTCTATGTGAGATCTCACCTCCATCACTTCCCCTGGAAGCTCCAGGCACAAGCATGGTTTCATCGCTTCTCACTATGTGTGGTAATCCAAAAGGAAGCCAAGGCTTTGAGCGATTAGAGGATGCCTTGCACTAATGAGCCAGTGTTCCAGCCTCAGGAGAAAAGTTTGTGAGCTCTCCTTTGGAGCCTTCACTCTTCTGAGAGCACTGCTGCCTGATCCCAGATTGAAATAAAGTGGAGCTAGGATGTGGTTCAGTGGTAGAGGCCCTGCATTCTGTCTAGTGAGCACCCTCCCCCATGTACAATGACATGTAAGTACATTTAATATTTGTAACTATAAAAATCAGACACGAAACCTACAAGTCTAGTTAAGGAAAGTTTAAAATAGCTCAGTCACTGAGAAGGGAACAAGCTTTCAACAAAAGTGGGTTTGCAGCACTAGACCCAGGGCCTCGCACATGCAATGCCCTTGCTCTACTGCAGAGTAGATCCCTAGACTTTTTGGAGACATGGTCTTGTGTTGCCTAGGCTGGCTTCCAACTTGGTATGTAGCCAACCTTCCAAGAACTGGTATCAGCAGCATGCACTACCATTTCCTGCTCTAAAACATTTATAAACACAAAATATTTGATGTGTATAAATGACAAACAGTTCTCAAAAGAAGAAGTTTAGCTTTCCACACTCAATCCTATAAGTTCTAAACATCTTTTGTTCTTTTTCTTTGTTTTGCTTTTTGTTTTATTTGTTTTTGAGACCATGTCTCACTATGTAGCCCTGACTGGCCTGGAACTCATTCTGTAGACTAGGTTGGCGTCAAGTTTGCTTTTTCTTTTTCTTGTCCAATTTTATTTTCTGTTTGGCTTGCTTTCAAATTGTCAAGCTTGCAGACAGTTGTGTCCCTGTCCCCATTTTCCCCATTATTCCCAATTTTCCCCATATTAGAGCCAGTTCACCCTCAATTCCTCCACCTCTCCATTCTCAGCTCTGCAGTTCCTTGGGCAAGCCACAAACTGACCTTCCTCAGCGATTTCTTCCAAATGTGACAGCAGTTGTTCATAGGCACTGTTTTCCTCTGGGCCCTCCTGCAGGGGTGGACGTGGGATACAATGCAAGGCAGATTGATACCTGTTTCTTGGATCACAGTTGGAAGCCTGAACACGAGATGGGGTTCCCACAGTCTTTCTCCATTCCTCACCTTTAAGAATGCTGAGGAATATAAAATTGTATTATTCAAATTCTATTACTCTTGCTATGCAAATGAATTAGCTTGGTATATTGGATTTCACTGGCAAACTGAAGAAGGAGAAAATTTACTAGGATGCTTGGCTCTTTGGGGGATCTGAGCCCCACTAATTTTCATGGTTTACACTCATCATTATTTCTACATACACTCCATGGTCTCCTGAAGAAAGCCATAATACATTTTACACTTGTGTGAGCTCTAAAATCACTTTAATAATTCATGGATTTTACTTTTTAAAGATTTACTTATTATTTATAGAACATTCTGCCTGCACACCAGATCTTACTAGAGATAACATGGGGTTGCTGGGAATTGAACTTAGGACCCTTGGAAGAACAGTGAGTGTTCTTAACTTCTGAGCCATCTCTCCAGCCCCCAGATTTGACTCTTGGAGTATGGTGCTGCACACTGCTTCTGAGGCACTTCTCTGAACTCAGTAAACTTCACACTAGTGAGTATTATAGGGTCTCATCTCCTCACTTCCTGGCCTCCTTCTACCGTGGCATGTGCACTCTAGATCATTATAGGTACAAAGAGGCCACTGACTACTGCACTTGATGAAGGGAAAGTGATGGATGACAGAAGTGGCAGAGAAATGACTCCTCCCCTGCCCAGTTTGTTGCACATGGCTTTCCCTGACTAGTCCATATTCCATCTTTGCTCACTGTCTTCTCTCTGTACAACATTCCTCCTTCTTTCCCTTCAGTGAAGGATTTAAGTTTCACCCTCCTCTATGGCCACTACTTTTAGTGTTCTCCGGACTGTCAAGTCAGCCTTCTGCTGTTTGAGGGCTCCCTAAAGAAAGCCTTCTTGTAGTCCACTTCCTGTTCCTTGCTGGTACTGAATGAACGAACAAAGGAGTGAATGGGGCTGACAGCTAATTGACCAGCTTGAGCATGTGCTGGAATGGGTTCTCTGTTAGCAAGACTCAGGAACCCATTGGCTCAGACAGACAAGTGTGGTACCTGCAGAAACGCAGCCAAAACAGCCAGGCCTCCTGGGCGACCCAAGGCTTCATGAAGTTCCGAGAAAGCAGTACTGAGGTGAACCACGTGGATCTAGAGGGGATGTAAGGGACACAGAGAGGCTAGAGCTTTGAGCACACCCTCTTGGTTCCTCTTAGGCTATCCCAGCGCCCACCTCAGCAGGGAAACGGTGGCCGTTGACAGTGTGCTCCGATCCTGGGCGATCTGAAGTTCCCCAGTGTAGATGCAACTGCAGGGCCAGGTATTCCTGCCCAGGTCCCAGAGCCATCTTCAGACCTGGCGGCAGAGTCAGCTGCACTGCGTTGGGAGGGGCAAGTGAGCAATGTCTACCCACCCCAGGAGCACCAGCAGAACTCCAAAGCCCAGCCTGACTGCCCCTCCCCTCCACAGGTCCCGCCCCGGACACCTCACCCGTGTGGCCGTTGTTGCAGAGGCTCAGTTCCTGGAGAGGTTGGCGCCCGTAGCCGAGGAGTTCCAGGGGTTGCAGAGCACGGCAGAAGACGGTGAGCTCGGG
>CM053762.1:1477750-1604039 GCA_028658305.1 Pachyuromys duprasi | reverse complement strand
AGGACGTGGGTCCAGACTAGAGCTTCTACTCGTGCCTGTGCTGCAGATCAAGAGGGCTGGGCCATCTGCAGATTTGGTCTGTGTAGTGGACGGTGTCTTACCTCCATAGTTCCAAAGACTGTGGCCACTCCCTGCATAAATGAGAAGAATTAATAAGCCCACTGTTAAAATTCAGCTCCTTCCTAGTGCCCAGAATGAAAGATTTTCTCCCACTCTGGCAGTGGCCTCACTGATGTCTTGCAAGAGTGTTTCAGGTAATAGAAATGAATGTATCAGGAGAGGTGCAAAGCACAATGGACTACCACCAACCATGACCTGCCACTGGCTGGAAGACAGTTCGAAGCATGCTCGGATCTGTATAGTGGCTTCAGTTTGCAGACCCAGATTGTCGTTCTTTTTCACTCATCTCACCTTCCCACTCATCCCCTATTTTTCTAAAGTTCCTGGCTTAGAGCCAACATGGTGGTGCACACTTGAAACCCCAGAACTCAGAGGTAGAGGTGAAAAATAGTTCAAGGCCACCCTGATCTAAACAATGTGACCCTGTCTTACCCCTCCCCGACAAAGCAATCCCAAGTACCTCCACCTGTTGATTGCTTTCCAGCACTGCAAACTGTAGGTGAGCGATGGCTGTGGGTCCTCTGGAAGGCCCTTCCCTTCCCTTCCCTTCCCTTCCCTTCCCTTCCCTTCCCTTCCCTTCCCTTCCCTTCCCTTTCCTTTCCTTCCCATCTATTTCCTTTCCTTCCCATCTATTTCCTTCCCTTCCCCATCCTTCCTTTCCCTTCTCTTTTCTTCCCTTCCCTTCCCTGCTCTTCTCTTCTTGCCATGCTCTTTTTTCTCTACATATACTTATTTTTGCCTCTTTGTCCCTTCCTCAATTCTATTCCCTTTTCAACTTTGCCCTTTTTTCTTTTCCACGGGCTTTTTCCTTCTCCCCTGAAAGAGAGAAAGGCTATTCATAGAGTACAGTTGCTACATGTTCCCTGCTCAGGCTGGCTGGGGAGTGGAGGCATAGCCTCTCTGCCTAGATTGGGAAGCTAATGACCACATACCTTTTTCATCCCTGTGGGGACCTTGACTGTCCTCAGGAGCCTCAACGGCGAGTAGATCCTCTAACCTGAGGGAATCCTCCTCTCCGGCTTTAGAATTAGCTCCAGGTGCGTCCGCTCCACCAGGTGGATCCAGCGCTCCGGGTGCGTCCTGTTCACTGGGCAGATCCTCCAAACCCAGATCATCCTCCCCAGATGAACTTTCCCCCAGGGAGGGCTCCCCCTGTACCCCGGATAGGCCCTGGGGATGGGCGGACGCCTGGAGCAGCAGTAACAGCAGCAGCTGCACGGTAGGGGCTAGGGTCAACAAAGGGGCCTGGGGGCGGGGGCCCAGGGAAGCCATGCTGCCGACTGGGGTGTCCCAGGACACAGAGTACGGGCTGTACGTGCATCGGAAATAAGAGCTGGGTGGGGGAGGAGCAAGCCTTGAGGGGAGCAGGCTGACTCACAGAGTGCCCTTTTGTAGAGATGGAGCCAAAGTCCCACAAGTCTGACTGGCCATATGCCCCCTCCCCGAAACCAAAGCCTGGACCCAGGTCCGGTGAGGGGCAGGTGTGTTCACAGGCAGAGGGTTATCGAGGTCACCAGCTCAGCCTGGAGCCCAAGGCACCACCTGGCACTGTATAGGTTCTCCCTGGCACCACCCAGTTCCTGCCTGCCAGCCTCTGGTAGGCCTGGCCTGCTTCCCAGCCCAGACAGGGAAGGGGAAAGAAGGGAGGGAGTTGGGCCCCCATGTAGATGGGCTGAGGAGGCAAGAAACCCGTGTATATATCCCAGCCCAGGCAGGCCGCAGGTAAAGGGGCAGGTAAAGATACTGGAGGCGCCTATGGTTGAGTAGCTGAAGAGTTCACAGGGAAGTCGAGACAAATTTGGGCATGAATGTTTGAGAGAGAGAACATATGAGAGAGAGACTCTGATGTCCCCCCAACTGCCTGCCAAAGTATGACCATTTTCTTTTCTTGACTTCCAGGTCTTCAAAACCTCGTCCAAGAAACCGTTCCGTTTTGTCTCTTGCTTTTTCCCCTAATGTTCCAGTCAGGTTATTCGTGTGTGGGTCTGTGTGTGTGCACTTTTTTGTTTGTTTGTTTTTTCAGTGCTGGTGACAGAATCCAGGTGACATTCATGGAGACAATCACTCTTCCACTGAGTTACACTCCCAGCCCTAAACTATTCATTTTTCTCTTCAGACTTCTTACTGCTCTTGTTAATCTAAGCCTCGGTGCCTAGAAGCCGTTCATGTTTGCATTCTGTACTTATTTAATTAATACCTCTGGTACATTAGGCGCTGGGCTGTGGACTAGGGATATGGACATGAAAATGAAGACTCCCTATCTGAGGAGCTCTCATGCCAGTGAATGAGGGAAAATATCATAATTCTGCCTCAAGAAAATATGGAAGCAGGCAAAATCTGTTCCCACCCTTTGAAAAAGAAGTAGGAGCACCATGGGTTGGGGGTTGATAATCACAGTAAGGAGAATGGTATTCTGGGCAAAGAAGATACAGGAAATATCTTAAACAGAGGATGACCAGATGGCTTAGTGTGTAAAGACACTTGCCACCATGTCTGATGACCTGACTTGGAACCCCGGAGTCAACATGGTAGAAAGAGAGACCCATCTCCTACAAATTGTCCTCTGTCCCCCATGTGTGCATGGGTGCACACAATGAATAAATAAAGAGATGTAAAAAGAAACCCTCTGAAGAGAGTGGAAGAACTCAGCTCTCATATAGGCCATGTTGAAGACAGCTATGAGCATGGATTGCACAGGGGGGCTGGGTCTCAAGAGCGGGTGTGGGCCCCTAGTCTGTTCACTTAGCAAACATTTACTGGGCCTCTTGCAGTCTTCCAGAGCCTGCTGTTGTCTCTGAGCATGCAGCCTAGAATAGAAGACAGCCTTTAGTTCTGCAGCTCACCCCCTCAGGTGATCCCTGTGGCCTCAGCAATTACAAAAGAATAAGGAAGGCCACTTCATATCTCAATATTGCAGTGATGTGCACCGGTATGGCTGAAAAGGTTCATTGAAAGCATTGAGCTGTTTTTAATCCTGTTGCATACAGGTCCATCCCATGGATCCAGGTAACCCTGCTCCTTCAGCTTCCCTCTGAGCCCTTTCTAGATGATTCCTGGTCTAACGGGTAAGACCTAGTACACAAGGGTCCAAGGACCCTCATCTGAGAGAAGCAATCAGGTTTAACTTTGGTTATTACTTTTTATTTCTTTTTGTTTCATGTGCATTGGTGTTTTGCCTGAATATATGTCTGTGTGAGGGTATTGGAGCCCCTGGGGCTGGAGTTACAGACAAGTATGAGCTGCCATGTAGGTGCTGGGAACTGAACTCAAGTCCTTTGGAAGAGCAGCCAGTGCTCTTAACTGCAGGGTCATCTCCCTGGCCCTTAACTTTGGTTATTAATCTTTGCAAAGCACCATAATGTTTAATGTTTCCATTATCTTTTCTAAATCCCTTCTATACTTTGACTCAGTTCCCAGACAACTTCCCCAGGAAGCTTTTTTCTTTTCTTAATTTAATTTTTAATTATATGCATATGTGTGAGTGTACATGTGTGTGTGTGTGTGTGTGCATATGCATGTAAGAACAGATATCCATAGAAGCCAAAGGTGTTAGATGTGTGTGTGTGTGTGTGTGTGTATTTGGATGTGGAGGCCAGAGGGCAACTTTATGGAGCAGTTTTCTTCTACTTTGTGTGGATTTCAGGGATCAAGCTCAGGTTGTCAGAGGTCACAGGAGTAGAGAGGACCATACTGCTAACCAGAGCTTAGATGCTGCATGGATACCTTTCTCCAACACCAATCTCGGCTTTTATTCATTTTCCTTCTTTCTAAATACTCTGAACAGTTCAGCCTTGTCAGGAGTTTTGTATACTTCCTGGCAGCACCCTGGTCTCATATCTCAGGCACATCTCTTCCTCCATTTGTAGACTTCCTTCCATCATGCCAGGCTTGCAGGCAAGCAGCTTTATCTGCTGAACCATCTTGCTAACCCAAGGAAGCCTTTCTTAGTCAACCCTCGGCTGCCAGTCTGGAAAAGTTCCATGGTGCTTCTGAACCCTTCTGTGCTTGATGCCTGATTTCAGTATTAATCTTGCTCACAATTTAATTCATGTTAAGATGATTGATGACATTGTATCTGCTCTATTAACCTTGTACTCCATGAGGGCAGGGTTCAGGGAGTCAGTCTTTCTCAAGGGCTATTATCAAGTATTTTCTCCCTGTAGAACACCTTGCCAGGTATTCTTATCTTAGGGGCTCATCGTCAATGACTCGGATGTGCCAAACTACAAGTGACCCCCACAAACCCTCCTTTGTTGTTGTTTGGGACATGGTCTCACTATGTAGTCCTGGCTGGACTGGAACTCACTCTCTAGCTTTAAACCCTATATAATCTTGCCTTAGCCTCCTGTGTACTGAGATTGCAGGGAAGTATCACCATGCCCAAAGTGAAATTAGTTTTCTGGTACTTCAAATTGTCTGCCAGTCATAGTGTACATCAAAATTTCTATGGCTGAAGAAAGTTGTCCTCCTTGTCTCATCTTAGAGGGTAGCTAGCCAAGGATTCTAGGTTGCCTTTCGGGGAGTGCGATGTGGCCACTCAGCATGCACAAGGCCCTGTTGGCCTTTCTGGAGCTGAGTATAGCACCATGCCCACCATTTTGACTCATGCACTCTGAGAGCACTCTTTTATTTTCAGAACCTGGCTTACACTCTGGCCCATGGGAGAAACAGGGCAATATCTGAATTGGTTGGGCTTGTCAAATGCAGACTATGGTAAGAGCTGGTCTGGTCTGGGATGAAGAGGCCACAGGAGTAGAGGCTAACGGGAGCTTAGAGGCTGCATGGATTCCTTTCTCCAACACCAATCTCAGCTTTTATTTACTCCCTTCTTTCTAAATACTCTGAACATTCCAGTCCAGTCAGGATTTGTGGACACTTCCTGACAACACCGTGATCCCAAATCTCTTTTCTCCATTTGTAGGGCTTTGTGCCTGTGCTTCGGAGCCCAGATCTGCCTGTAGGCACAGCGCTCGGTTAGAGTTTACTAACTTTCCAAGTGTTCTCTACAGTTCTGTGTCAGTCTCTTCATGCAGCCAGTTCCCTGGTCTGGGTGGAGATGTGGACTTTGATCATGAATTACACCTTTATAACTCGGGACTCTGCCAAACCTTGAAGCTAGAGCTCCGAGTCCTTGATTCCTGAATCTAACCAACTGGGGCACTCCCTGCCTGGCACAGGACACCTCCAAGTTTTAAAGCCAAGTCTTTGGTCACTGGAATCTGTGTTTCTAAACCCTAGGTTTCAGAAGAGGGAGTTACTGGTGGAGTAGGAGAAAAGCCCCCTTCTTCCTGATCATGAATTGAAAGCAAAGATCAGGGTGATCATTGGTGACATACTCCTTTAATCCCAGCACTTGGGAGGCAGAGGCAGGTGAATCTCTGAGTTTGAGGCCAGCCTGGTTTACAGAGCGAGTTCCAGGACAGCCAGGACTACACAGAGAAACCGTCTCAAAAAAAAAAAAAAAAAAAAAAGGAGGAGGAATCAAAGATCAAAGCTGTTTTGAGGTCTTGAGGTTGACCTGTAGTTCTAGCCCACTGCACTATTATTCCTAGAGGTACCACAAAAAATACCATAAACCCATAAACTGGGTGTCTTATGGCAATCGAATTTTTTTTAAAAACCTCAGTGTTGTGTAGGCCTTCAGGTTGAAGTGTATTGGCAAGCGCAGGCTCCCTCCCAGGCTCTGCAGAAGCCTCTTTTGTTGGCATTCCTGGATTCTAGTGGTGTACACCTTTAATCCCCAGCAGAGTGAGGCAGAGCTTTGTGAGTTTGAAATTAACCTGACCTACATAGTGAGTGACAGGCTGGCGAGAGTTACATGGTAAGACTCTGTCTCAAAATCTAACAGCAATGACAAATAAGAAAAAAAAAAATGAGGCAACAAAAATTCTTACTAATATCTACAAAGACCCTTTTTCCAAGTCTGGGGGTTACCACGGACATGGGAACACGTTTTTAGGTAGCCACCATTTAGTTCATCAGTGTAACTGAAGTGGATGAATTTCAAGATACCCTCAGGGTGTATCTTCACCCTTACCCTCTCCTGTTAAGTAGACAGTGTTCCCAACCTGAGTTTACAGTGATCTCCCAGCCCTTCTCCCACCACCTAAAGAATGCTCACACACAAAAAGCTGGGTTCGGTGGCACACATGCCTGCAACCCCCGCAGACAGATTGTTGTGCATTCTAGGCCAGCCTGGTCTAGATTGCCAGGACAGCCAAGGCTACACAGAGAAACCCTGTCTCAGAAAGCAAAAACAAAACAAAAGAACACTTACAAGCTTGTGACATACTCAAACATACCCAGAACCAACTGTACCTCAGGTATTATACCTGAGGTATGTTCTTCTGTTCTTCACATGTATGTGTGTGCCTGCATGCGTTTATGTGTACCACATGCATACAGAAGCCCTAGGAGGGGGCATCAGGAGTTCCAGGCAGTTGCAAGCCGATATGTGGGTGCTGGGAACTAAACCCAGATCATCTGCAAGAGCATCCAGTGCTCTTAACCTCTGAGCTGTGTCTCCAGCCCTGAGTCTTATTGCTCAGGTTTACATGATCCACAAGGCACGATCTGTGCTCATCCACATTTGAACTGTTCTAGTGTAGACTATCCTCCATTTGCTTCTCTTTCGTGCTGATTATTTGAGAAAGAGTTTCAACTACGTGGCCCAGACTGGCCTCACACTTGCAGCCTCAGCTTTCCACATGCTGGCTGGGGTTGGAGCCGTAAGCCACCAGTCTCTCTCTAGTCACCTGCTGTCAGCAGTTTTCGTGGAACCCAAACAGAAGAAACAGTCTGGTCCAACCTGCCCTTTTCTCCAAGGCTTTCAGGTTGCTCTTCTCTGGCTTAAGCTGAGCATTTTAACATTTTTAGGATTCTTAGAATGTCAGAGCTGGAGGGAGCTTAGAACCCTGGCAGTCCCCTGCTTCTTGGCTTGGGGCCCAGATTCCTAAGAGTCCAAAATGGAAGAAAAGCAGTCGAATGTTTCTTACATTTAGTTTCCCAATACAAAATGTATTTTATAGTTACAAAATAGCACATGCTCAGGAAACTTGGAGAACTAGAGAAGAGTCTTAGGGAATTTAAAATATCTTTCTACTTGTACCATTTTCGCTTAGACTCTTAACCTCCGTATTTCACTGCCTGGGACAGGGAGACACTAATTTGTTCACTAATCATCAGTCTCATCTTTAGAGATAAAAAAACCACAATTAGGTTTTGATTGCTTAGCCTTTCAGCCTTTTATGTTCATTTTTATGCAGAGGAAATCATATTACATAAACAACTCTGTAGCTTGCCTTTTTCTCTCTCGGCATTATACTTACTCTGAGTATTTTTTCATTTTGATAGTTTTCTAGAACACACACATATATATGTATATATATATATGTATAAATGTAAATATATGTATATATATTTGTTTTTGTTCTTTTGGTTTTTTTGAGACAGTGTTTCTCTATGTAGCCTTGGGTGTTCTAGACTCACTTTGTAGACCAGGCTGGCCTTGAACTCACAGAGATCTGCCTGCCTCTGCCTCCCAGAGTGCTGGGATCACAGGTATGCACCACTGTGCCCAGCTATGAACTTTTCTATTAAAATTATTTTATTATTTTATATGTTTTGCCTATGTGTATGTCTGTATGTATGTCTGTATGTGTGCCTGGTGCCTAAGGAGGTCACAAGAGGGTGTCTGATCTGCTGAAACTGGAGTTGCAGACAGTTGTGGGCCACCATGTAGGAACTGAACCTGGGTCCTCTGGAAGAGTGGCCAGCACTCTTAACCAATAAACTATCTTTCCAGCCCTCACCCCCCATTTTAAAAAATTTATTTTTATTATTTTAAAATTATGTTTGTATCTATATGAGAGATAGCTGGGCAGTTAAGAGTGTTCCCTGCTTTCCCAGAAGACCTGAATCTGATTCCGAGCACCCACATCAGGTGGCCACAACTGCCCATGACTCCAGCTCCTGGGGCATTCTCTCTGGACTCTGTGGGCACCGGACTCACATATAAACATACCCCACTCCCATGTACACATACCTTCCCCTACGAACATATACTTTTTAGAAGTGAAAATAAGGGTTGGAGAGTTGGCTCAGAGGTTAAGAACACTGGCTGTTCTTCCAAGGGTCCCAGCAACCACATGGTGGCTCACAACCATCTACCTTGAGATCTGGTTCCCTCTTCTGGCGTGCAAATGCTGTGTAAATAAATAAATCTTAAAAAGAAAAAGTGACAAGAAATCCTCAAAAAGAGTTTCCTGACGCATATTGATTGGCAAGACAGCACTGCAAATTTACCTTACAGGGGTATACCCCAATTCCTCATAGTCCTAAGGAAAATTTAGAACATTTTCTTTTTGATAAGGTAACGCAACTCGTCTATGCTGCCAGCCTGTGAATGGAAGAATCTCCCGGAGAAGGAACACTGAGCTGAGTCAGAAAGCTTCTTTGGTCAGAATTGGGGGAAAGAAGGTGATGGCGACTGAAAGGAGTGGAGGGAGGGGAAACTTCGGGTGGGATTTATTGTATGAGAGAAAAAAAAAAAAAAGGCTGGGCAGTGGTGGCACACGCCTTAAATCCTAGCAGAGGCAGGTGGGATCTCTGAGTTCCAAGCCAGCCTGGTCTTCAGAACGAGTTCCAAGACAGAGAGAGAGACAGAGAGAGAGAGACAGAGAGAGAGAGACAGAGAGAGAGAGACAGAGAGAGAGAGAGAGAGAGAGAGAGAGAGAGAGAGAGAGAGAGAGAGCGCAAGAGCACATAAACACGAACTACCACATTCCTGACTACTTGGTGGTCCAGCTAGATCAGTATGAAATGGGGGGAAAAAAATCAGAACTTGGGATGCAGACTGTAGAGTGCTTGCCTAGAATACATGAGTGGGTTCCATTCCACACCTCATAAAGGGGATGCGATGGTGCAAGACTAATCTCAGTGCTTGGAAGCTGGAAGCAGCAGGATAAAATTAAGATCATCCTCAAATACAATGCAAGGGCAGCCTGCGTTAAAGGACCCTATGTCAACGACAGCAGAAAACGAGATGAAGGAACAAACTGTAACTTAAAACGTACACACTTTTGTCCAAAGCTCAAAGGTCCCCAGGGCAGTTCACTGTCTGGCATGGGGTCAGGACGCAGTATGTACTGTAATTATCCCCACACTAACAATTCTAGCCTCTGAGGCCCTGTCAGTATCTGAGTTTTTGGAGTCCCCCGTCTCCGTGTTCAGACCGTTGTGCCACCTTAGCACCCTCTCGCCGGCGACACCCGGCGACCTCGCGGAGCGCCAGTAGCGCCGCCCTGGCGGCTGGGGCGGGTACGGGCAGAGGGAACCCGCGCCCTAGCCGCGCCCGCGCATGCTCTCTGCTGCCGGGCTCTGCCTCTGGCCGTGGCCCCGCCCCCCGAGCGGTTGGAATTTGAATCTCCGGCGCGACACTGCAGGAAGCCTAAAACCCTGGGTCAAGCATGGAGAGCCCCGGCTCTGCCGCGCGCTGCCCGGTGCGCCAGCAGCGTGCTCGCTGGGAACGGAAACGCCTCTGCACCGCTCGGGAGCTGCTGGAGACCGAGCGGCGCTACCAGGAACAACTGGGGCTGGTGGCCACGGTGCGGCTCGGTGGGGGTGTGGGAGGGTCGCAGACCTTGCTTCCCCAAGGTCGGGAGTTCAGGCTGACTTCTACAGGTTCTGGCTGCACTTGACGTTGGCGTCCTCTCGGTATAGTACTTCCTGGGGATCCTGAAAGCCAAGGGGACACTACGACCACCAGAGCGTCAGACCCTCTTTGGGACCTGGGAGCTTATCTATGCCGCCAGCCTGTGAGTGGAAGCGCTGCAGGGAGAGGGCGCACCAAGCCGAGTCAGACAGGCCAAGCTCATCTGCCAGCTTTCACCTGTGGTCTTGGCCCAATGCCTTAACCTGCCTGCGTCTCCAGCTGTAAAATGGGATCGTAGCACTACCTCCGAGGCAGGGTTATGGGAGGTGTATGAGTTGTTGGCCTGCCCCTTTACTGTCCTTTGCCCACACAGAGAGCTGCTTCCCTACTTGGAAGAAGGACACTGGGGCCCGGGCCTACAAGGCTTCTGCCCACACCTGGAGTTCTATGTCCAGTTTGCTGCCAATGCAGTGAGGTCTCAGACTACCCTTCAGGTAACCTGCAAGCTGTTTCTTCTGCCTTCCACCTTAAATCTAGACACCTACACAGTTTCCTGCATTTAGAGCCCAGCTCCTTGCTAACACCCCGAGGAGGGAAACGTAGCTGAGGGCGTGTACAGGTGAACACGGTGTAAGGAGAGGCCTCTCTCCCTCTGAACCCAGGAGCAGCTCAAGAAGAATAAACGTTTTCGGAGGCTCGTGCAGCTTCAGGAAGGCCGCCCTGAATTTAGGGGTCTTCAGCTCCAGGACCTGCTCCCCCTGCCTCTGCAGCGGCTCCGGCAGTGAGTGAGCCCCTCTAGGCTGGGATTCGTCTTCTCAGGCGTCATAGCTGCTGTCCCCGGATGCCAGGCATCTACCCCAATTCTGCCTTTCTCTGCCAAACCACTTCAAGGAACTTTCACCAGAGTAAATGTGAGCCCAGGGGGTGTCCAGGGCCTGAGCCTCAGGCCTGGGGCTGTGGGCCTGTATTCTGCAGTGAGGGAACCTGCACTGAGGCTTGAGATGGGCTATCTGGAAAAGCTCATTGACACAAGGGGTAAGCCTAGTGTTCAAGTTCTACTCCAGGGTTCACGGGTTGTCCGTGGTAGCCTCCTGGGTTTGATTTGGTTTCATCTTGTCTCCCAGCCTCCTGACTCTTCAGTATGGGATGGGACTATAATGAGCCCAGATTCTGGGTCCCAGGTTAAAGAGGGGCAACAGAGGAGCCAGGCCTTTCCTGATCTGACAGTTAAGAAATGCATACCTGCCTGGAAAGATCGCACTGCGTGTTTTTCAGAGGTCCTAGTTCAGTTCCTAGCAGCCCAACCACATGGTGGCCCACACCCATCTCTGTTGGGATCTGATGCTACATGCAGGTAGAACACTCATATACATAAATCTTAGAAAGAAAGGAACACCTGGGAGCTGATCTTCAGGTCATATGGAACCAGGGCCTTTTGTCTGTTTCCAGGTACGAGACTCTTGTTGTGGCTCTGGCTGAGAACACAGTTCCTAACAGCCCTGACTACCAACTGCTCACACGTAGGTTCTCGCCCTCCCCAACTCAGGCTGCTTGTGCCGAGTGCCCCTCTCCTTCTGGCCTCCAACAGTGTCTGCTCTGTCCCTAACTGCCCTGCCTTCAAGAAGCTAGTCCTGATCTAGGCCCCTCCAGACTAGCTTGTCTTTCACTGCCGATAGCCACTCAAAGCCAATGTTCTTTTGGGAGTGATGTATGGTGTGTTGTTCCAGGGGCTGCCCGCCTGGTGAGCGAGACTGCCCAGAAAGTCCACGCCATTGGCCAGAGTCAGAAGAATGACCAGCACCTGCGTCGTGTCCAGGCTCTTCTCAGCGGACGAAAGGCGAAAGGGCTTACTTCAGGTAGACTGTGGACTTGGCCCTTTAGTCTTCAATTGCCCCTTGCTTACTCACTTCTCTTCCTCCACAAAGCCAGCATATTGGGCTGGCAAGATGGCTCAGCAGGTAATGGCACTAGCCTGATGAACTGAGTTATACTCAGAGCCCACAGAAAGTGGACGTAGAGAACTGACTTCACCTCCACTTACACACATATTACCTCCCCACACCCAAATTTCCTGTCTTTCTTGTGTTCCCATGGATTCTTGAGCTTCACAGGAATGCTCTCTCGTTTTCAAGGACGCTGGTTCCTAAGACAGGGCTGGCTTCTGGTGGTGCCTCCCACGGGGGAGCCTCGGCCCCGCATGTTCTTCCTTTTCTCTGATGTGCTCCTCATGGCCAAGCCTCGGCCCCCATTGCACCTGCTGAAGAGTGGCACCTTTGTCTGCAGAGCTCTGTACCCCATGTCGCAGTGTCAACTTAGCAGAATCTTTGGCCATTCAGGAGGACCTTGTGGTGGTTTGCTCAGTGTAAGTAGTAGCTGGGGCATCTGGGCCCAAAACATGCTTCAAGTACTTACAGACCAGCCTATCACTTGGCCTCAGTCCCTTTTGTTATGTGAATAAGGGGATTGTTTGGGCTAAGGTTTCATAGTAGATCATCTTATCCCTGAATTAATGTCATGGAACCAGTGAGGGCCTCAGCCTGACTTGCTCTGAACTAAGCGGTTTCTTCCTAGCTGTCCTTCCCCCATGAGAAGCTACTGCTCATGTCTGTTGACCAGGAGGAGCTGTCTCAGTGGTATCACAGCCTGGCTCTGGCTGTTAGGTAAGCCCTGTCTTCCCTTGGGGAGTTGGAGGTTGCTGTGAGGAGCTGGAAAGGAGTGCCTCTCTCACAACAGGGCCTCCCCAGGTGACGGAAAAGGGCGCTCATTCCAGTGCCTCAACTGACTGTTTTCTTCCCACAGAAGCCAGAAGAGCTCGACTCACAGAAGTGTCACTGCAACATGACATCATCATCTGCAGATGTGCGGGCCACAGTCACACCTCTCCTGGGGTACATGTGGCAGCCGGGCATCCCTGTGAAGAATCTTACAGAGTGCTGGTACCACAGAGCCATTTGGCTCCTGAAGAATCAGAAAGCAGGCTTTATTCAATCCAACTGAGCCTCAGGTGAACCATGCCACCGGGCCCTCAGGACTGTAAAGCGTCTGCTCTTGTGCCCAGCTGTTTATTCAATTTGTAGTTTTGTAAAGGAAGCCACTTTTTGTTACCTGTGGTTGTTTTTATTTTTGAGACAGGGTCTTACTCTGTGACCAGGCTGGCAGTGAGCTTGACTTCCTCCTGCCCCAGCCTCAAGAGTGTTGGGTTTACAGGTGTGTGCTGCTGTCCTGCCACACCTGGCTATTGTATTTAGTTTCTTCTTGAGACAAGGTTTCATGTAGCTGAGGCTGGCCTTGAATTCCAGATCCTCCTGAACTAACTCTTAAGTTGTAAAAGTGCTATAATTTATTTTCCTACTGGATTTTAATAAAATGCTGTTTAGTTTTGCTTTTGGAAAGGCCTTTCTGTCTAAACCTTAAAAAAAAATGAGTTTGAGCCTTGATGGCTGGCTTATTGGTAGCTTCAGGAATACAAGGGAAGAACTATAGCTCCCTCTGTCTTCTCCATTCACGGTCTGGAAGGCAGTCCCTCTCTTCCTAATAAGGGAACCTTTTCTGAGAGGCCCAGTTGGCTTAAGCACCTAGTATTCGTGTGTGTGTGCCACCAGCTGTAAGTGGGGAAAAGCACAGAGGAGCACCCAGAACAAGACCTTGTTTTACTGTTGGACCTCTGTCACAGTTTTGTGCCACCTTCTCCGCAGCCCCTGCCCCACCTCCCACGAGGGAGCTAGGTTCCATGTCTCTGGGCTCCAGTTTATGGGCTCCTCCCAAGCCTGACTGTTTCCAGCTTCTTGTTGGTCCTCAGGAGAGGGTGCACCAGCTTCTGTGAGGGAAAGATGAGCTTGTTCCATCTTCACAGCCTTTGTTTCCCAGCCATCAGACACCTCCCAACCCATTACCTGGCTCTGGAACCTCCACCCCCGGGCCAGGCTTGCAGTCCTGTAGAAGCTGGTGGATGGTCTGTAGCTTCATGTTTAGGAGTTCCCGCTGGGTTCCAACCAGAGTGGTCACCCTGCAGAGATACCCACTCAGGGGCTGCTCCGACCGTCCGTCTCCTTGGCCACCTCACCCCACAAATTCTCACCGCTCAAAAAGGGGGTCCAGCTGGGTCGTCAGATTGTTCAGGTGCTGTTCCGTCTGGGCCAGCTGTTGTGTCAGTTGCGCCAGCTGTTGTTCTGGGAGTAAGGTAGATGGGATGGTTACTCTGTAGTCCTCTGCTCGCTCGATGCCCCCTCCCCACACCCGGAAACCACTGCTGCCCAGCCCACCTGCCTGCAAGGATTTCTTGTTTTTTTCCTCTTGGAGAGCGGCAGCCTCATCTGGGCCCTGTTGTGGAAGCAGGTCAGAGAGAAGCTGCAGCAAAGGCTCCAGCGCCTCATAGTGAAGAGAAGAACCACAAAGAAAGCTCTGGGCATTCACCTCAGAGAATCGCTTCTAGTCCAGCTGCTTCCCCAGAACATGAAGCAACATGTCAGTATGCCCACACATGGCCAGACTGCTAAAGCACTCTTTGGAATGTGAAATTACAGTAGGAATCTGAAGACTGGCCAGACCTCTGCCTTCTTATTTAGCATCCCTACCTTCCATTGTCTTTGAGATAGGGTCTTGCTAAATTGCCCAGACAGGCCTTGGACTTCACTCCTCTGCCTTAACCTCCAGAGTAGCTGGGATAACAGACCAGTGCCACCAGGTCCAACGCCCTCAGTCTCTGCTGGTATAAAATCCCTAATCTGTTCAGTTTTCAATTCACATCCTCATTCCAGGTTTTTACTGACTAAATGGTGCTCTTTGCTCTTAAAGGCAGTGTCCTTAGGTTTATTTTTAGGTTCTCCCAGCGTTCCGATGGGTAAATAAAGCGCAAGCCTGTGTTCAGAGCCTTTAACTGGAGAGTGGGAAACTGTCAGCTGAAGTGCCCACATCCTTCCACAGGTGCTGAAGCTCTTCTTCCTGTCTACCTCTATGCATAAGACAGGAATACACTTTGTTTGTTTCTCTGTGTAGCAGCCACTAGCTCTTTAGAGGTTGGCCTCCAATTCGGATATCTTTCTGCCTCTGCCTCCCGAGTGCCGCTATAATTTATTCATCTATCATTAATTCCAATATTAAACCTGGCCTGTCAAGTCTGCTTGGGCTCAATAATTCATCTAGTTTTATGTCACTAGTTCATCTTCTATTTCCTAGTACAAGTAACTGGTGAGGGTTGAAGACACAGCACTGGGCATCTTTTCAACAGTTTCAAATCCATCAGGATGTACTGTCAGTTCACACCTCAGGGCTTCCTTCCCAAGGAGAAGGTGAAGCGGCTTGGCGGCTGGCACACTAGACACACTGCTGCTGCAGCGGTTAGCCTCAGCATTAACTGCACTCTCTGTGTTGGGTTAAAATCCCTCTTCCAAGAGACACTAAGTGGATCAGCTGGAGTAAGAACGTCGCTCTTCACTGGACTGTGGTCGAGAATTAAATGTAACTGTCCTTAGCTACAATTTCCCATGGGCCTTACATCCATTACCCCTCTGGATCCTCGACCCCCATAACGCGTAAAAACCAAGTACTAGTCTTCATTTTACGGGGAGCCGGGAAGCCGTGTCTTGTTCTCGGCACCGCAGAGCCCCGGGAGACTAAGGCACAGGGCTCCCCCAACCCACAGCCACAACGCACCTGCAAACACTTGCACAGCACGAAAGCCACGACGGCCGCGGTGTACAGCGCACCCAGAGGCAGCGATCCAGGTCGGGCCCGCTCGCGCTGGTCTCGGGGTGGCGGCTGCCGCCGAGGTTCGGCGGCCCCGGGGCTGCCCTGGGAGCGGCGTTCTGTGGAGCAAGGCCACCCGTCAGCGGCAAGGACGCTTCTCCCGGGCAGCCCCAGCCTCCCTCCAGCAGCCGTCGCCGGTACCTGGGTGTGCCCCCACATCGGGGCCGGGACGCTCTCCCAGGACTCCAAACAGCGCAGACAGCAGCAGCAGCCCCAGCACGCCCGACAGCGGGCCCGCGCCCGCCATGCCTGACCCACCGGGAAGCGGCGCCGCGGTCCCGTCGTGGTGCGCACGCGCACGCGACCGCCGCGGCTCCCGCTGCGGGTCGCCTAGGGTGGCCACAGGGGGCGGGCGACAGCATATTTGCATAAGCCACGCCCAGCCGGCCGGCCTGCATTAGTTACTCGCCTATCTGCTTACAGAGTTTTACGCAATACAGCCTCCGGGATCTTTCAGCCTGAAGCGTCTCCTGTGAAACAATGGCCGGCTGTTTCTAGAGCGGAGGCGGCCGAATTCCTCACCACAAGTGCAAAGGAAGGACACGCCGGAGCCATAAAAGGGCGGCGCTCGCCGGCCGTGTCAGCTCGCTCTGAAGGCCTGTTTCCTAGGCTACGCACGGGGGACTCGTTCCTTACTTCCGCCTAGGGGAAAGTCCCCGGACCTCGGGCAGAGAGTGCCGCGTGCGCGCGCGCGCAGACTCCCCCGCGAGCACAGCTAGCCCGCCAAGACGCGAGCCCCGCGGGGCGAGCCGAGCGGCGTGCGGCGGGGCGTCGGCCGTCAGCTCTCCTAGTGACGCAGGCAGTGCGACCTCGGCGCACCAACCACACGGGGCTCATTCTCAGCGCGGCTGCTCTTTTCCCGAACCGGCCCGGTCCTCCCGGCTGCGGGGGCTGCAGGTGTGCAGTTTGTCTGGTACTGGCTCCACTCTGGGGCCGTGTTGCATCTCAAGACCCAAGTAGATTGTTGTTTTTTTTTTTTTTATTCTCTAAATGTCAAAATTATTTTCAATACAATAAAAAAATAAAAACCAGGAAAGACACAGACAAGGAACATAATTTTAAAAGTGTTGAATTCTGTAGATGTATAAGAATACTAGTATAGAGTTAACAATTTTAAACTAATTACAGAACAAGAAACAGCGATGGCTCTTACTTTAATAACTACATTATTACATTTTAAAGAAAGCACAGTGAATCTTCGTGTTGCGATGAGTGATGAACAGTGTTTTAACTTTTACATTTTACTTCGTGTGTGTGTGTGTGTAGTGTCTAGGGGTGTGTGCACCCGAATGCTCGTGTGGAGGTGAGAAGGACGTTGATTTTGTCTGGACTGGCTTGCCAGAGAACTCTAAGGATCTACCTGCTGTCAACACCGGCGTGGGGATGGGGCTTCAAACCCGAGCTCTCATGCCGCCATAGCAAGCAGTCTTACTGAGCCGCCTCCCCCAGCTGTACATTTCATTTCCAAAGTGCCTCAGGAGCTGGAGGGACGGCTCAGCTGAAGGGCACTTGTTGCTCTTCAGACGACCAGGGTTCAAATCTCAGCATCCAGGTCACAGTTACTTGTAATTCCAGCTTTCAAAGGCATCGGTACCTATACACACACACCCTGTATGCCCCCAACCCATACACAATTTATTTTTTTAAATTTTATATGAAACAACAGATAGATAACTAGAAAATGTCTTAACTATAAGGAAATGTTTAGCAAATATTCAGATTTCACAACAAATTTAAGAAAAGCCTTAAGTACATATTAAAACACCAAATGGTCATCTTGAATGAAGAATTGGGAATTAAATAGCAGGTTTATTTTCTTCGACTTTATGCTTACTATTGCATAAATTTTGTTCTCACGTACTCACTGGCTGGGGGGGGGGGGTGGTGGTGAACCCAGGGCTTGTCCCTGCATGTTGCAACCAGCACTTTTTCCCTGTTATTTTTGGGCTTAAATTGTCTTTTTAGATTTATTTATTTTATATCATGTTTTTGTTTTTTAAGGTTTTCGAATTTTTATTTCATCCATGGTATCGGTGTTTTGCCTGCATATCTGTCTGTCTGTCCACCACTTACATTCCTGGTACCCAGAGTAGCCAGAAAAGGGTGTTGGATCCCCTGGAGCTAAATTTAGAGATGGTTGTGAGCTACCATACAGGTGTTGGGAATCAAACTCTGGACCTCTGGAAGAGTAACCAGCACTCTATGTATGTATGTATTTATTTAGACAGGGTAGCCCTGGATGTCCTGGACTCATTTAGTAGAGCAGGCTGGCCTCGAACTCATAGAGATCCACCTGCCTCTGCCTCCACAGTGCAGGGATTAAAGGTGTGCACCACCACTAGCCAGCTGACTAGCACTCTTAACAACTGAGCCACTGAATTTTTTTGCCTCCATGTATGTTTGTGTGACATGTGCCTGTTTGGTGCCCTTTTCAAAAGAGAATGCTGGATCTCCTGGAACTCAGTTACAGAGTGTTGTTGGCCTCCATATGAGTGCTGGGAATCAAACCTGGGTCCTCTACAAGAGCAGCCAGTGCTCTTAACCTTGAGCCATCTCTCCAGTCCCTGTTTGTTTGCTTGCTTGTTTGTTTGTTTTAAATGTTGAGCCAGGGGCTGGGGCTGGGGACAAAGCCAGGGCCTTGAGCACATACAGGACAAGTCCTACCAATGAGCTAGCACACCCTTAGTCCATCATTATTTAGTTCATGTATGTATGTATGTATGTATGTATGTATGTATGTATGTATGTATGTTCCTATATAATCAGGGTCTCGTTTCATAGCTTTGCCTGGCCTGGAACTCTCTTAACATAGAGAAGGCTGGCCTTGAACTCACAGAGATCTGCCTGCCTCATGAATGCTGGGTTTAAAGGCATGAGCCATCATACCCAGCTCAACTTGGTTGTTTTAAATCTACTGGTTAAAGAGTAAAAATATTTCATTATCTGTGGAGTTGGACACCTGAAAAATGTTAAACTCTTAAAAACTATTTCTAGATAAAAACACATTTAGAGGGATCTGCTTGTGTCAAGGGCCCTTTGCATAGGCACATGTTCTCTGATTCAATGTCTATGTAGAACTGATGTTTTTATTTTATTTACTTGTTTATAGCTCCAGGAACAGTCCGGGGGGGTTCTAATTTAGTGTTCTAGGATTATGGGCATGAGCCACCACACCTGTTTTACAATGTTTTTTTTTAAATGATAAGCAACAGCTGGGTTTGGCTGAGTAAGACTGCAGTCCCAACCCTCAGGAGGTGAGCAGCAGTTCAAGGCCAGTCTCTACTGTCCATTGAGCTTGGGCTGCATAAGACCCTGCCCCCACCCAATGCTAATTTGAAGCATAGGAATCATAGGCACACATCAATGTTCACAAAAATTTAGAACTAAGATCTACAAAACATCTAAAAAGAAATGTGTGTCCACATGTTCCTGTGGAGCCTGGAAATCAACTGTCTTATTTCACCATTACTCTCCACTTTATTCGTTAAGACAGGGTCTCTCACTGAACCAGTGAGCTCCAGGGGGCCACCATCTTCTTTAACCTTGTAAAGCTGAGGTTACAGACGTGTGCCACTGAGCCTGGCCTTCATGTGGTGTTGGAGAGCCAAACTCAGGTTTTCACATGCTAGGCAAGAACTTTACCAGCCCCTGTGAAGAATGCTGCTTTCCGAGACAGAGTTTCACTGTGTAGCCCTGAAACTCCCTGCTAGTCTCTCTGCAAGTGATAACTGCAAAGGCAGGCCCAATTTGCCTGAATTAGCCTAGGAAGAGATTCCCTTAATGCAACTAATGGAGTGAGATTCTAATGGACACTTTGGATGAGGAGGTAGGTTGTGAGCAAGGACTCCAGGCTCCTCTATCTTCTGAGTCCCAATTATAATACTAGTAATAATAACAGCAACAGCGATAATACACAGATATTTCTCAGCGGGGTGTAGTGGTACATGCCTGTAATTCCAGAACGTGGTAGGTGGAGGAAGGTCAGGAGTTCATATTGGGTTTGAAGCCAGCCTGGGCTACATGTGTTTGCTGTAATGGAATTCCGAAGCCGTTTCACTTCAGAGCATGCTCATCTCCTGCATGGTGAAGTGAGCCAGATAGAAAAGGTGGACATCCCACGGCTTCTGTCCTTGTTAGCCCTGTCTCATATCACCTGCTCGGCAGACTCTGGACTCCGCAGCGTGTGGCACAGAACACAAAGGCCTGCGTGTGCTTTCTGGTGAAGGGGACTTAGGGCTGTGGGGGATTTCTGAGAGCTGAGAGTCGGGGTGTTGCAGGTGCTGGCACAGGGCGGGGTCTTTGTTCTTTTGCTCATCCCTCCTCTCTGCCTTCCTCTCCGGAAACCAGCAAGTTTGTCACCGTCAGTATTGGCGATGCTGAGCTGTGGAGGCCAGGAGTTGGGGCTTGGGGGGTCTGTGACAACTGTCAGGGCGTGAGTAGGGCTGGCCCTTGGCTCAGGACACTATGGTTACGGGCCAGATTCCCAGGCCAGCAACAGCCGTGAACAGAAATGTCAACTGCTCATGCTCTCTACTAGCCTTCGGTGAGCTGGGCGGGACAGGGGCACCTGGGGGAGGGGTTACATGGTTCCCTGTTCTATCAGATGCTGGCTGGGGAAGGGGGTTGTGCAGGGTGGTAACAGCCCCACATTCTCACATCCTCAGGGATCCCCTCCGTAACCGAGGCGTGGGGACTATGGACCCTCTTTGGGGTGGTGACAGCGCTGCTTCTCATCTCCCTGGCTGCACTCTTGTCCCAGCGGACCTGTGGTCGGAGCAGGAATCAGGAGAGACAGGGCCCGTGAGTGAAGGGTAACTGGGATGGGTTAACTGAGTACTCCCTCTGAACTACGAAGTCCCCATTCATCTCCCAACTTTATGCTGCAGCTCTGGAGGGTCCGTGGAAGAAGTTCCCCTGTACGGGAACCTGCTCTATTTACAGACAGGTAGGCACTGTGGACGGGAGGAACAGGGCCCAAGGACCGGGCTCCTAGTACATGGGATAGAGATGCCAGGGGCAAGCAGCTGACCAGATTCCTGTGCCCTTGTCCCAGGACGGCTGTCTCAAGAACCAAGGCCTGAAGAGCAGGGTCCATCCTCTGGAGGCCCTGCCAGGGTGAGTCAGCTGGCCGAAGAAAAGGGGAGGGAAGGAAAAGGGGACCGGTCCGGAGAACGTCTAACACCCTCGCATCTCCAGGCTGCAGAGGAGGCCATGTGCTACACTAGCCTGCAGCTGCGGCCTCCTCAGGGGCGGGGCCCCAGCTCTGGGACCCCCATCAAGTACTGTGAGGTGGTGCTGGACTCTGAGTCAAAGCCTGCGGCCCAAGGCCCCGAACCCGAACTCTATGCCTCCGTGTGCGCCCAGACACGCAGAGCCCGGGCTTCCTTCCCAGATCAAGCCTATGCCAACAGCCAGCCTGCACCCAGCTGAGGAGGACCTGAATTGTGGGCGCCCACGGCTCAGCTACTAGGTCAGGAGCTCCTGCTGCCCTGGCTAGGATATGCCTAGTTCCTAACCAGCCTCCAGGACATTGAGCCATTGCTGAATGACAGGTGATGACCTCCCTGGAACTTCCTAAGTTTCCAGGCATACATCTCAGAGTACAAAGACTCCTGGCTTCCTGAGGGTGGAGTTGCAAAGGGAGACCCTCTTTGCACTCATCTTTTCTATGTTCTCCTGTAAGCCCCCAACTCTTTGCTTTACATTTTGTCCTCCTTTCAGAGTTTAACTGGGTTCCCCGTCTCCCCTCTCAGTTTACCCAGATACCTCATTGTCTCCTCAGATACAGGAAGTGGGCAGGGAGGAGGAGGTAAAAGCCAGAGAGGATGTGGGTGGTTGTCGGGGCATGGGAGGCTGGAAGGCTCCTGGGGCCTCAGGTTTTGTTTCTGACCTGAAACCCTGGCCAGAGAATGGTCTCCATGCTGCTGTCTCTGGCATACCCTGGTTTTCAAATAAAGCATCTCAAAACTGTTTATATTTTAACCTGAGTGGCAGGTCGGGAACAGACTCCCAAAGTGCTGTGTGTGTGTGTGTGTGTGTGTGTGTGTGTGTGTGTGTGTGTGTGTGTGTGTGTTGGGGGTGAGCGTTGGCACTGTGTAAAGCATTTCTGGGGGTGCCTGGCCAGGGAAGTATTGAAGAAGTAGATGCTGAGGGTGAAGGATTGGAGCCTAGCTGCTCAGATGCTATTCCCGATTCTAGAACATTTACAGGACGTATATTCAGAGCTACCGGGGAGGCGGGGGTTGAAACCTCACTAATTCTGAACTATCCACAACTTCCTTAACTGTGTCCCCATACCTGCTGGCCTAGCTCCTTCATCAGCCCCCATGTCCCCCGTGAGTGCTGCTTATGCCCTTATGTGGCATCAGCTGCCCTGTCTTTATTCTACCCGCCAAATACCTCTATTGGCCTCCTTGTCCTCCCCTAATGTGGCAACTGTTCAGTCCACCTTCTTAGCTGTCACTTATAGTCCTGACAACAGCTGTGCTTGCCACTGTTGGTGTTTAAACCCTTATCCTTATGTCCTGCCTCGCCCCCATCACCTGCTGTACTCTGAGCCTGTGCCTTCTGCACTATATAACACGCAGCAGTTGTAGGCAGGCTGGCAACAAGCTGCGAACTGTGGACTTAGGAGCTAGACTGCCTGAGTCCAAATTCTACACCATTCCATTTCTCACCTGCGCTGTTCCTAAGTAACAGGGCCTCCGTTTCTGAATCTGTATGATGGGGAAAATATTCTTGTCATTTATTATTTTTTGTGTGCATACATGTGTTCATGAGGGAGGGTACATGTGTGTATAGTTGTGGAGGCCAGTGGTTAACTGGATATTTCTTGTCAGGCACGGTCTATCTTGTTGGATTTAATAATTTTAAGAGTCATATTTATTAGTAGCAGTAATTGTAGAGGAATTTTAATTCAGAACATGGCTGCTCTGCCAAGAGATCACATCCACCTCGATCACCTCGGTCTGTGTGATCTGGCTGGAATACAAACACGCCTGTAATCCAGGAGACAGAGGCAAGCAGATCTGAGTTCAAGGCCAGCATGGTATAGAGCAAGTTTCAGATAAAGAAGATCCTAGGTCCAAGTGTGGTGGTACATGCCTTTAATCTCAAACTATGAAAGTAAAGTCAGTTTGTAGAAGGAAGCTCCCATGTTTGAAAGTGATGTCTAATTGAGTGGCAGTGACAAATCAGAGAAAGATTTGACAAAATAGGATACACCCAAATCTCATGAGAAGAAAGGGAAAAAGAAAGTATGTAAGGGGCAAAGCAGAGAGACAGAGAGAGTAGTTTTATGGGAACAGTAATAGAGAAAGAGGTTGCAGAGAAAGAACTCAGGTGGAGACCAAATGAGCCCAAGAATGAGAAGCCAGGAGATTAGAGCAGATTACTGGACTTAGTTTGAAGCCAAGCAAAGCAATTCAGAGGCCGAGAAAAAAAAAAAAGCCAGATTGTATATGTCAGCTTGGAGAGGACTTTGAGCCTAGAACAGCTGAGTTGAACCAGCCAGTCAGAGCTCAGAAAGAACAAGAAAGGGTGAGCTTATTCAGGAATAAGTCCCAGAGGCTGAAAATGTTCTAGGCCTAGGTTAGAGTGTATGGAGGCTGGAAACTTCCAGGACTAGGCCTAGGTTAGCAGAAGGAGGCAGTAAGCCTCGGAGAGAACAACTGAAACAGTTGATTAACAGTCCTTTCATGACTGATGGTGTTTATGGGAGAGGATGAGGGGAACAATGAGTACAGCAGGAGTTGGTCTTTTCTACTGTGTGGGTAGCAGGGGACTGACCTCAGGTGTCAGGCTGCAAATGCCTTTACTCTCTCCCCCAAGCCCTGCTGCCATAGCCATTTTTGTCAGCTCCTATCTCTTTCTCTGCTTTTTTTGTTTGTTTGTTTGGTTTGTTTGGTTGTTTTTTTAGGCAGGAGCCCTTACTGGGCCCTGGGGCTATTAGAGTAGGCCAGGCTGGCAGGCTATAGAGCTTCAGGAATCCATCTGCCCATGAATCCTTCATCCTGGGATTACAAATGTGTGCCCTTGGGGCCTGCTTTTTTATGTGGCTGCTGGGATCCAACTCAGATTCTCCTGCTTGCTCAGCCAGGTCTTACCTACTGAGCTTTCTTCCCAGCACTTTTACAACTCTTACTATTTTTATTACTATTCATGTGTGTGGGTGTTTTGTTTGCATGTCTGTATGTGCACTACTTTTGCTCCTGGAGTCCAGGGGAGGTCAGAAGACAGTGTTGGATCCCCTGAAACTGGAGTCACAAATGGTTGTGAACCACCATGTGGTTGGTAGGAACGGAACCTGGTCCTCTGGGAAAAAAAGAAAAGCTTCCAGTGCTCTTAACTGCTGAGCTATCTCTACAGCCCCCTAAATTGGTGATTTTAAAAATGTAACCATTATTTTAATGTTTATGGGTGTTCTGCCTGCATGTATGTTTGTGCAATGCCCATGAAGGCCAGGAGAGGGGGTTGGGTCTCCTGGAACTAGAGTTATTAAAATTACCAGGAATTATTAACATCAGGAAAACATGGGGTCTTGTGGAGGACTTCATAAATGGAGTGACTAAGCAGAGACTTCAGAGATAACTAGGAAAATGGAAGGGCAGAAAACAGTCCAGCAGAGGGCACCGCAAGGCAAAGCAGAGGAGGCAGCTCTACAAGGTGAGGGGATCATAAAAAGGGAAAGGGCGAGCTGAGGCTGGCGAAGTGACAGAAGCCGGTCTGTCCAAGGAGTCTGAAATTTCTGCTTCTGGTGAGGTGGGAAGAAGTCGCCGAGTGAAGCAAGAGATGAACAAGAGTCCGTGGTGTGGACTCGAGGCCTGCAGGATGGAGCTAGGCAACGGGGCTCTTACAAAGGTGTCAAAAAATGTCACAGTGGGGATGGGGAGGAAGCGGTGTGTCATCCATCATATCGCCCATCTTTGTGGTCTGAACCCCATTACGGAAATAAAGCCCAGTTCCAAACTGTTTAAGGTTTCCTCCCAACTCCCCGAGCAGCAACACACTGCTCTGTCTAACCCTCGCGTGCTTTTCTGTAGCCCATCTTTGATCCAAGGCAGTCTAGCAAAAAGCCCAACCTAGTGAGTTTCTTCTCAGCTCCAGCTTCCGAGAGGCAGAACAGGGAAAAAGCGGAATCACCTCCAGCATGAGCTCCAAGCCCCTCTCTGCCAAGGGCCCCTGTCCAGCTCGACAGACTTTTTTGAGGTTTGAAGGCTACAGGAAAGGGTTTTCATTTCCATGCTTTTCTCCTTTCCATTTGCAAAGTCCCAAAGAGAACCAGCGAATAAGGAACCATGGTGAGAGGGGGTGTCCATGAGAAGAGTGGTAGCAGGTGCTTCTGGTGTCTGTACGTCTGAGGATGCCAACCTGGGTCTCCCCAAGGAATAATTAGCTCACAACCAAGGACAGGCAGGCAGTTGTGTGGGAGGAAGGGTGGTTTGGGGGCGAACACCGGATGAGGAAAAACCACAGCTTCGGGATGTGGGCTTCTGAAGGCTGCTGTGCTTCTGAAGCTGCTTCGGAGTCCGCACCACCAGGACGTGAGAAGTTAGGCTTTGAAGAGGAGGTGATCGGAATAGCACGCACACGCATGATCAAGGGTCAGGGCTGAGGGCTCCAAAGCGCCAACAGAGTTAACTGACTTAGAACCCCAGCCTCGGCTCAGACTCAAAGGGCTCAGAGCTAAGTAAGCTCCAACGCCCTCGCCAGGCGTCGTGAGGCTGCATCGCCACCACTTCTGCGCAGGCATGATGAGGCATGGCCCATAGTATCCTGGGAATTGTAGTCTCCTGGTTTGGAGTTGCTCTAGACTCCAACCCAAGAGTCTGACTCCACGGGCTTGAAGCTGGGTAAACACTGCGCTTAAACTGAGTTTCTGAAAAGCGATAGGTTTTTCTTTCTTTGTTGTTGTTGTTGTTGTTTTTAATGTGTACCTGAAGTAGAGCATGATTTGAACTTTGTTTTTCTTGGAGTCCCTGATGCCTGTGTTCTATTCATTCTCCTCCCATCCCTTCCTAGCCTCTCCACGTTAGGGATCAAACACAGGGCTTCACTCCTGCTAGGCAAGTTATCTATCACTGAATCACGGTCCTTCTTTTCTTTCTTTGTTTGCTTTGTTTTGGTTTCTCCATGTAACCCTGACTGTCCTGGAACACACTCTGTAGACCAAACTGGCCTTGAGCTCAAAGAGATCCACCTGCCTCTGCCTCTGCTTCCCCAGTGCTGGGATTAAAGGTGTGTACCACCACTCCCTGGATTTTTGTTTTTCAAGATGGGGTTTCTCCGTGTAGCTCTGGGTGTGCTGGACCTTGCTTTGTGGACCAGCCAGACTGGCCTCTGCTTCCCCAGTGCCGGGATTAAGGGCGTGTCCATGGGGTCTAACTTCTTCCTTTTTTCTTGACATCTCTTGTCTCTATCATTAAGGTTTGTACCCTGGCCTCCGCCCTGAACACTTAGCAGGCAAACTGAGGAAACTCCATGGCTGGTTCCTAAATCAAGGAACATAACCACAGTTCTGACCCAGTGCAAATCTACCCCTCCAACTCTCTTTCTCTGTGCATTCCTTTGCCTCCCTGGTATATCATTTCAGCCAGGGGGCAGATTTTCCGGGGAAGTCACTGGAGCCTTCTCTCCTGCTGAGAACCCTTCTGTGGCCCCAGCCTTCTATCTTGCTGAGATCTCATCTTTGATGATAGATGTAAATTTAGGACCAGAAGGAGAAGGGTTTGGGGACCAAGGGTAAACAACAGGAAGTGAGGGACTGTAGGCAGTATCAGGCGAGGTCTATACTAGGCCTCTCCATCTTTAGCCTTGCCTTTTCAGTCCATCAGTTGGGATTAAATTCCAGGATGGTTTTGCCCACCAGGAGGAAAGCAGAGCTGGTAGCTGCATGAGACCAGGCCTTGGTGACTTCATTTAAAGTCTTGGATCCAACCATGGGCAGAACTAGGTCTGCCTTCTGAAGGTTTTGGTTGTGTAAACTAATAAAATTCTGTTTCATTTCAGTCAAAGTTAGGTTTTCCATGCTGCAATCACGTGAGTTCTCGGTGGTGAGACCAGCAGATAAGGGCTAACGATGGGGAACCACTTTCTTTTTCTCAGCCCCTCCCTGAGCCGCTCTGCTGGACTTATGCGCACTATCATGTCAATTGGCTCTAAGGTATTAAAAACAACACAACTCTGTATTTGCTTATTTATGTGGGAGGGGAGGGGTATGTGCAAGCCATGGTGAACAAATGGAGGTCAGAGGACAACTTTTGGGAGTTGGTTATCTCCTCCACCTTGTGTGTCCAGGGAATGGACTGAGGTAACCAGGCATGGTGGCAAGTGTCCTCACCAGCTGAGAAGATATTGAAGGATGTAAGATGTTGAAGGAGGCACCAGAGAAAATAATTTTGTTCTGTTTTGCTCTATTTTTGCCTTTCAGCATTTTTTTTCCTTTTGAGTCCATCCCTTTTCCTCTTGTGAGTTTCACAAACTTCAGGCCAGCCTGGAACTTGGGCTCTTCTTGCCTTTGCCTCCTATGTTTCTGGCATTACAGGCCTGTACCTTTAGGGCTGACATCCTGGGTCAGTCTCTCCTGAAGACACCAGAAATGAGAGGCCTAACTGGTATACGTCTTTATTACAAGGGGCTGAACCGCTGCCCCCCACGAAACAGCAGGACAGATCTCCCACCCCCTATCTGAGTGAGGGCAATCACCCACACTGCATCCTGAAGACAGACTGCGGCCCTCAGGTGAAGACACCAATAACAACTTCTTCAGACAGTGACCCATCAGACATTCCCACTTTTGCCCATGCCGGTCAGAGGTGCAAACCCTGGCTACCTTTCTTCCTTTAACAGTTCAAAGTTCCCATTAGCTCCTTGGAGGTGAACTGGGGCTGGGAGGGGAGGCGGGGGTCACAGAACTTCATTTTGTTCTCAGTTGGTTGTGTTGATTAAAGCTTGTTTCTCTACCCTTTGTCCACAGACTCTGGTAACATTATTTTAAATTTTATTTTATTTTTTGTGTATGAGTGTATCACTTGCACTGAGGAGGCCAGAAGGGGGCTTCCAATCCTTTGAGACGGGAGTTATAGACAGTTGTAAGCTGCTGTGTGGGTGCTGGGAATTGAACCTGGGTCTTCTGCAGAACAGCCAGTGCTCCTAACCACTGAGCCTCGTCACTAGCCCAGTAATACTATTTTTGTTGAATGTGTTGGTGAACTTGTTCTGGTTTATCAATTTCTAGAATTCTTTAGTTAGAAGAAGGTTGGAAGATCTGGTCTAAACCTACAGTGACCGCAGGTGCTGTCCCCAGCCCTGTCTGTGAGCATTTCCAGGGTTGGGGCCTTTGCTGCTTTGTGAAGGACTATGTCCATTCTTTGTAATCGTACAACTAAATCTGCCACCTTGTTATTTTCCTCCTGTTCTGCTGGCGGAGCTACAACCAGGTAGTCTTTCCCCTTTCTGTTTTCTTTTTTGATTTTTAAAAACTACACTCCATTTGTTTGTGCTCAAGCACACACATATGTGGGACAACTTGAGAAAGTTAAGTCAGTTCTCTCTTTTCTCTTTTTTGGTTTCTCTGTGTAGCCCTCGCTGTCCTGGAACTCACTTTGTAGACCAGGCTGGCCTCGAACTCAGAGATCTTCCACCTCTGCCTCCCAAGTGCTGGGATAAAGGTGAGGACCACCACCACCTGGCTGGGAGAGTCAGTTCTCGACTTCCACCACGGATGGGTTCCAGAGGACATTGTCATGTTTGGTGGGAGGTGCTGTCACAGGATGAGCTATTGTTTTATGTACTTTTTAATGCAGTGATAAAGACCATGACAGAAAGCAACCAGGGATGGGAACAGTTTGTTTAGCTTCCTTGTCAATCACAGAGTGAAGCCAAGGAAGGAACTCCAGCCGAGGGAGAACCTGGAGGCAGGAACTGAGGCAGATCCAGGAAGCCTGGGGAACTGGTTTGCTCAGCTTGCTTTCTTATGCAATCTAGGACAACCTGCCCGGGGCAGTGCTGCCCGAAGTGGGCTGGACCCTCCTAATCACTCATTAAACAAGAAAATGCTCCACAGACTTGAGTATAGACTAATCTGATGGTGTAATTCCTCAATTGTGATTCCCTCTTCCCACGTGTCAAGTTGACAAAATGGACCCTGTAGAGCCATCTTGTGTACCCTTGGTCAGAATCCCTCCTGAAGCGGTTCCTTTGCAGGAATAATCTACAGGAAACGGGAGGTTATGCTGAGAGGGAGACTGGAACACACTGGAACACACTGGAGGCTGGGGGAGGGGATGAGCTATGGCTCTAGACTGGAGGCTGGGGGAGGGGATGAGCTATGGCTCTAGACTGGAGGCTGGGGGGGGGGGATGTGCTCTGTGCAGCCTCAGGAACTGGAGAGTGCGGGCCTTTGGGCTTCTGCCTCCCCACCCTTGACGAAGGTGCTGTCTCTGATTCTGTTTCTGTACTGTCTTACTTCTTCCCTGTTTGCAAACCTGTTTCCCCTGCCTTACCCTCAAAGCAGCTCCATGTTTCTTCCTTTGCCTTTGGCCTCAGTTGAACATTTAAGGATAGAAATAGCATGCACACGTGCTTTTTAAAAGGTAAGAGTGAGCCTGGCAACAGAGCACACAGTCCCAGCATTGGAGGCAGAAGCAGGGGGATCACTGTGATGGGCCTGTCCCTTCCACACCCCCTTTGACAACACCCAACTGCAGGCTAGGACTTAACCCAGCTCTGCTGGTGTCCAGCAGAGAAAATTCCCTGCAGACAATTCTAGAGGACACCTTCAGCCAAGGTCAAAGACAGTCTGGAAGAAAGCAGTCCTAGAAGCAGACGGCTTTCAATCAGAACCAGCACATTGGCTGGTCTCTATGACTTTCCCCAAAACTGCTGATGGGTTGACTTTCTCAGACTATGTAATGAGGAGAATGCAAGCAAACCAGAGGGCAGAGGGACCTGCTGGCAGAGATGGGTGAATCCCTCATAGAAAATCATGTGAGTTTGAAAGCACAAAATATTTCCTTGAACTACAGAATGTGATCTCAAAGCTAAGAATTCCCACAGATAAAACAAAGGAGAGTCTCTAAACAAGCCTAGAAAATTTAAAAGAAATATCTCAAGCATTTGTCAAAAAAACAAACATGCAAATTCTGTGGTGAATGATGGGATTCAAACAGAACCAGGAAATTCACCATGCAAAGGCTGTGGGTTCCCGGAGAAAAAGCAACACAGAGGTTATAAAAATGATAGCTGCTGCTTCTCTGGGCTGAAGGAGAACTTACCCTCCAGACCAGTTGACAGAAAGGAAAGAAACACCCTTAGCCATGTACAAGTAAAAAGAAAGCCTTAAAACTCAAAGTTATGTAGAAAATCTTACATGCTTGAGCCCAGCAAGCAGCTTCCTTTATCTGTAGTTCTAGTTCACCAAAATTATATGTGGGCTAATGAGAGAAACGACTGCACCATGGACCCAGCAAAAGAGGCATGAAAGATTTGTGAAGGCTTGCAGACATCTCAAAGGATCCCACCCGAGCTGTGGTTTTTGAGAAAACACTCTAAGCAAACTGCAGATGTCAGAACAGAGATGTCAAGATAGAAGAAGATGAGGAGGAAGGAGAGCAGTGGAGGGGAATGAGCCATGACCTATATATTTATATCTAAATCTATTTATAACATGTAATATACATGCTAAATAAGAATTCAAGACAGATGGAACACACTGTAGGGGAAATTCTAGCAAAGACTAAATGATCTCAGTTAACCTCTGGAATCAGGTGGCCGGGATCCTGGAAAGGCAACCTCATTCCAGATCTGTAATAGACGAGACAGAGAAAGATAGGACGTCAATGTCTAAAGATCACATTTTATTGGGGCAGGAGGATAATCATAACATTATAAAAATAGTTGTGTCTTTATATGCTAAAAGTCATGTGTGTCTCAGAGCACCGACTGGGGCTGTAATTATCTGAATTTTTTGTTGTTGCTGCTGTTTTTTTGACACAGAGTGTTATGTACCCCATGCTGGCCTTGAACTCTTTATGTCTCAGCTTGTGAGTGCTGGGAATAAAATAGAACAAACAATATGGAGAGCCAAATACATCATATATGAGAGTAAATGCAAGTGAACCTAATTCTGCTATTATACATATTATACATCAAATTCAGATGAATATTTACTTAAGGGAAACACACAGCAAAGTTTCAAGATAAAGCTAAAGAAGAGAGATACCAGAAAAACAAACAAACAAAAGCAGATTATCCTGATTTCAAACCAGTAGAATTCAATCAAGGGGAGGGCTGGAGAGATAGTTCAACAGTTAAGAACACTGGCTGCTCTTTCAAAGGACCCAGGTTCAAATCCTAGCACCCACATGGCAGTTTACAACTGTCTGTAATTTCAGGTCCAGGAGATCTGACATTCTCACAAAGACATACATGGGGGCAGAACACAAATGTAAATAGAATAATTAAATACTACTACTACTAATAATAATAATAATAATAATTAAAAAAAGGCATCAGGGGAAGAAACAGGATGGAATTTGGAAGCAATAAAAAATCTTTTTTTTCTTTAATTTTTTTCATTTCCTTTTCTTTTTGGACTTGTTTTACCTTATTTTATGTGTATGATTGTTTTGCCTGTGTGTATCTCTGTGTACCTTATAAGTGCCTGATTCCTGCAGTAGTCAGAAGAAAATGTCAGATCACCTGGAACTACCCTGTAGGTTCTGGGACTTGAACCTGGGTTCTCTGCAAGAACAATAAGTGCTCTTAACTACTGAGCAAACATCAGCCCCTTTTCTTCTCTTTTAAACAAGTTATTACATTTATCTATCTATCTATCTATCTATCTATCTATCTATCTATCTATCTATCTATCTATCTATCTATCTATTGTGGAGGGAGGGAATGTGCATGTGCATGCCAGAGGATAGCTTCTAGAGATTAGCTCTCTCCTTCTGCCATGCAAACACTGGGGGACTGAGCACAGGTCTTCAGACTTGGCAGCAAGTGCCTTTGCCCGCTGAGTCATCTCATCAGCTAGGACAATAAATCATTTTAAAAAGTCAGCTTCCCCAAATTGAAGTGTATAGTTAATATAATTCTAAACTTAAAATTCCAATCTTAAAGAATGGGCAAGAAAAAAATTTTAATTGACTGAGAGAGCTCTGGGAGATGGCTCAGGTGTAAAGCACTTGATGTACAAGCATGAGGACATGAGTTCGAATCCTCAGACCTCATGTAAAGTGACAGCAAGCATCTATAACCCTAGTGCTCCTGCAGATAGATGGGAGTTAGTGGCTCATGCACACCCATACTCACACATGCAAACATGTGCACACACACAAAGGTTATTTTAAAAATTACTGAGTGAGACTAAGGGGTCATTTCAATGGTACAGTTCTTGCCTAGCATGTGGGAAACCCTGCATTTAATATCCAGCACCATAAAAAATAGTGAGAAAAGTCTACCAAATATCAGTTGTTGTGTGAAATTTTCTGGGAAAAATGTAGACAAATTTCTGCTCCTTCTAGATAGTGCATCAGTAACACACTAAAGTAAAATTCTACAGATATTCAAGGTGGGAACTAATGAATTTATAGGGCTCACTTATATACCATGAGTCAGGCACACTTTCAGGAGGAGTGACCCCCAAAGCAGTCACTAATAACAAGTCTCAACCCCATAGCCAACATAGTGGGGGCTCCCACTTCAGTTAACTGTCTACCCTGTGTAGACGCCATCACCTCCTGAGAGCAGCTTGTACAGAATTCCACACAGCTGGGACAGAAGTGTAAGGCATGGCTGGGCTCTCAGATCAGCGCCGGATGACCAGCTCCACCCCTTTCCTCCATGAGAGTGTTAACAGCCTTGATCCTTATGGTCTAGTCACAACTGCCCTGAAGATGCTAATGGATGTTATGTTGGGAAGATAACATTCTATAACATTCCACCCCTTCCCATGTCTCTCACATTCCTGCTGCCTCCCTTACACCCTGTCCTCTGATCCTTGCAGAGATAAATACCTGGTTATTTTCTCCCATTGTCAGTGAACATTGGGCCACAATACTATAGCAACAGTCACTCTTCAGAAGTTTTATTGAATATAAGTCTTTAAATTATGTTTGTGTGCATGTCTGCATGGGGAGGGGGGCCTTGGGAAGGTCAGAGGACAACATGAGAGAATTGGTTTTCCTCTTCTCCTGTGTGGGCTCCAGAGACCTTTACCCATTGAGCTGAGCCATCTTGCCAGCCTCAGAATATAACTCTTTTTGGTAAATGCTGCTCACTTAAAAAACAAGCGTCCCAGTCATTAAAAATCTTCCAACCAAAAAGAAGCCCAGGGCTAGATGGCTTTAGCATAGAATTCTACCAGACTTTCAAATAAGAGCTAATGCCGATACCCCTCAAACCATTCCACAAAATGGAAACAGAAGAAAGATTGCCAAACTCATTCTATGAGGCCACGGTCACACTGATACTGAAACTACACAAAGACTCAACAAAGAAAGAGAACTTCAGACCAATTTCCCATATGAACATTTATGCAAAAATACTCAATAAAACATTTGCAAACCCAACCCAAGGACACATAAAAGATATCCACCATGATCAAGTAGGCTTCATCCCAGGCATGCAGGGACGTTCAACATATGAAAATCCATCAATGTAATCCACCGTATAAAGAACCTGAAAAAAAAAACCCACATGATCATCTCATTAGATACTGAAAAAGCCTTTGACAAAATCCAATACCCAGTCATGTTTAACATCTTGGAGAGATCTGAGCTACGAGGTACATACATAACACAATAAAGGCAATATACAGCAAGCTTATAGCCAACATCAAACTCAATGGAGATTAATTAAATCAATCCCACTGAAATCAGGGACAAGGCAAGTCTGCCCACTTTCTCTGTATCTCTTCAACACAGTACTTGAATAGAGCAATAAGACAACTAAAGGAGATCAAGGGGATATAAATTGGAAAAGAAGACATCAAATTATCGCTATTTGCAGATGACATGATAGTATATGTAAGTGAGACCACAAATTCTACCAAGGAATTCCTGTAGCTGATAAATAACCTCAGTAAAATGGCTGGATAAAAAATTAACTACAAAAAATAAAATTAGTAGCCCTCCTTTATACAAGTAATAAATGGGCTGAGGAAGAAATTAGGGAAACAAAATCTTTTACAAAAGCCACAAATAATATATAATATCTTGGTATAACTCTTATTAAACAAGTGAAAGTCCTGTATGACAAAACTTCAGGTATCTGAAGAAAGAAATTAAAGAAGAAATCAGAAGATGGAAAGATCTCCCGTTCTTATGGATCAGTAGGATTAACATAGTAAAAATTGCCATCTTATAAAAAACAACATACAGATTCAACATAATTCTTATCAAAATTCCAATATAATTCTTTTTTTTAAAGATTTATTTATTATTTATACAACATTCTGCCTGCACACCATATCTTACTATAGATGGTTGTGACCCACCATGTGGTTGCTGGGATTGAACTCAGGACCTTTGAAAGAAGAGCCAGTGTTCTTAACCCCTGAGCCATCTCTCCAGCCCCCAATATAATTTTTTACTGACCTGGAAACAACAATTCTCAACTTCGTATGAAAAAGTCAAAAACCCAGGATAGCTAAAACAATCCTGTACAATAAAGGACCTCTCCTTTATTTCAAGATTTCAAGATGTACTACAGAGCAATAGTAATAAAAACCATGGTATTGGCATAAAAACAGACAAATAGATCAATGGAATCAAATCAAAACCCCAGAAATAAACCCATACACCTACAGACACTTGATTTTTGACAAGGGGGAGAAAAAGCATCTTCAACAAATGGTGCTAAACTAACTGGATGTCTGCATGTAGAAGAATGCAAATAGATCCATACTTATCACCCCCCACAAAACTCAACTCCAAGTGGATCAAAGACCTCAACATAAAACTGGATACACTAAATCTAATAGAAGAGAAAGTGGGGACTACCTTTGAACTCATTGGCACAGGAGACAACTTTCTGAATAGAACACCAATAGCTTAGGCACTAAGATCAACAATTAATACATGGGACCTCATAAAACTGAAAAGCTTCTATAAGGCAAAGGACACTGTCAATAGGACAAAACAGCAGTCTACAGAATGAGAAAAGATCTTCACCAAAACTTCATTCGACAGTGGGCTAATATCCAAAATATATAAAGAACTCAATAAACATCCTTAGTTATCAAAAAATGCAAATCAAAATGACTCTGAGATTCCATTTTACAGAATGGCTAAGATCAAAACTCAAGTGACAGCACATGTTGGCGAGGATGTGGAGAAAGGGAAACACTCCTCTATTGTTGATGGGAGTGAAAAGTTGGCTCAACCACTTTGGAAATCCATCTGGAGGTTTCTCAGAAAACTGGGAATAGTTCTACCTCAAGACTCAGCTATGCCACTTGGGGGCATATACCGGAAAGATGCTCTACCATACCACAAGGACACTGATCAACTCTGTTCATAGCAGCTTTATTCAGAATAGCCAGAAACTGGAAACAACCCAGATGTCCCTCAGCTGAAGAATGGATACAGAAAACATGATACATTTACACAACGGGATACTACTGAGCTATTAAAAACAAGAAATAAAAGGGCATCATGAAATTTGCAGGCAAATGGATAGAACTAGGAAAATTCATCCTGAATGAGGTAAAACAGACTCAGAAAGACATGAATGGTAGGTACTCACTTATAAGTGAATATTATCCATATATACAGGATAACCGTACTAAAATCCACAAACTCAAAGAAGCCAAGGAGGGCTTAAGGGAGGATGCTTAAATCTCACTCAGAAGAGGAAATAAAATAGACATCTGAAGTAGATGGAGGGAGGGAGTTAGTGGGAGAGAAGGTGAGGAGGGTAACGGGGATGGGAATCGGGTGTGGGGAGAGTGGTAAGGAGGGAGGAGTGGGAGAGAGAACAAAATCAGTTGGGGGTTATCCCTAGGGCAGGGGTGGGGGTGGGGGACTCCTGGGTATCTACGGGGATGAAAGACCTTAGCTGAGACTCCTAGCAACAGGAGGAACTTCCAGTGGAGCGAGGGGGACACCCCACCCATAAAACCTCCAGCCCCAAACTTATCCTGCCTACAAGATGCGCAGGGATAAAGACAGCAGAGACCGAGGGAACGGCAACAATGACTGGCCCACCCCGTGGGAGAAAACCAAACCCTGCCACTACAGATGACACTCTGCTATGCTTACAGACAGGAGCCTAGCATAAATGTCTTCTGAGAGACTCTGTCTAGCAGCTGATGGAAATTGATGCAGAGACCCACAGCCAAACAGCAGGCCGGGCTTGGGGAGTTTTGTGGAAGAGTGGGAAGAGGGATAGAGGGAGCCAGAGGGGTTAAGAACACAAGAAAACCTACAGAATAAACTAGCCTGGGCCCATGGGGGCTCAAAGAGACCGAAGCACCAACCGAAGACCATGCATGGACTGGACCTAGATCCCTACACATAAGTAACAGATGTGCAGCTTGGTCATCATGTGGATCCCATAACAGTGGGAATAGGGGCTGTCTTTGACTCTGTGGCCTGCCTATGGATCCCTTTCCCCTAGCTGGGCTGCCTTGTCTGGCCTCAGTGGAAGAGGATGTGCTTAGTTCTGTTGAGACTTTAGGTGCCAGAGTGGGTTGGTACGCCTTGGGAGCCCTCCCCTTCTCTGAGAAGAAGGAGGGGGGGAAATGGGGGAAGAGTGATGTGAGGGTAGAATGGAAAGAGAGGAGGGAGGAGGCTGGGATTAGGTTGTAAAGAGATTAAATAAATAAATGAAAAAAACAAAAACCCAACCAAACAAAAGCAAGCTTTCTAGCCAGGCAGTAGTGGTGCAGGCCTTTGATCCCAGCGCTCAGAGGCAGAGGCAGGTGGATTCTATGAGTTCAAGGCCATCCAGAAAATCCAGGGCTACACAGAGAAACCCTGTTTTGAAAATTATGAAAACAAACAAAAAACCAACCTAAACAACAAAACAAGAACATAACAAACAAAAAAACAAGATTCCTTAGCCAAGGCTGACAGCAGCAATAAACTATGGACCTAAAACTAAATATTTAGAAAACAATTTGACAGAGCTATCGTATCCAGTTAAGAAAGCAGTTGCTGCCAGGTAGTGGCGCACACCTTTAATTCCAGCTCTCAGGGAGGCAGAGGCAGGCAGATGGATATGAGTTCAAGCCATGAGCACCAGGCCAGCCAGGACTACACAGAGAAACCATGTTGTAAAAACAAAAACAAAAAAACTGAAAGAAAGCAGTTGCTTCCTCACTAGGGCCCGTGACCTCCTCAGCCACAGGTTTTTGTCCTGTTTGACAGTACCAGATGTAAATTCTGCCTTAAATCCAGTCAGAAAGTTGGTGGGTGTATCCGTTAGCTGTTTGCCCCACCATTGCACTAATTGCATAACTGCAGTAGCATTTTCATAGTGTAGCTCCAGGGTCCAAGCCTCAGACTGCTGGGAACAATTCTCCCCCAGCAATCTGCACAGCCCCTTACAGCACTATGAACTAGCCAGCAGGAAGAGGACCCCCAGACACATTTCATATTGGTTTCCTTAGATTCTGCAACAAATGAATACAGTGTCTTCAGCAGTAGGGTCTTAAACATCTAGTCTGCTGGGCAGCTGACTGAGTTAGTTTTGTTGTTAACTTGTCATAGCCAACCGAGAAATCCCCAAATCAGATTGGTCTGGAGCCATGTCTGTGACAGATGTGAGCAGCACCCCTACACAGGTGGGTTTGGGCTGTCTGAGACAGATAGCTGAGAATTAGTGTGAGTGAGTGAGCGAGCTGGTAAGCAGCGGTCCTCCATGGTTTCTGCTTCAGTTCCTAATTGATTGAGTTCCTGCCCTGAATTCTGCTGTAGCTTCCTTATAACCCTCTTTTGTGTATACTGCTTCCAGAGGCTGAAAGGTATTCTCTGTTTCATCAGCCATTTTTGGATGTCTCTACTTTCTTGACAAATAAATTTCACCAAGAAGGCATGCCGCTCCATAACACACAGAGGAAGACAGCCCCACTGGAATAGCCCTCGCAGACTTTCACTAAGACTTTCCCTCCGGGAAGACAATTCAGCTTCAATTGCATTTCTTATTACCCATAAAAGGGGCCATGCACATGTGGCTGCAGCGGGGATGTGTGCCATTCCAGTGCACATGAAGATGGCCACCTCAAAATTCCCTTGAAGACACGTCTCCCTCAGACAGTTGAGCTTCAGTTGTACATCTTATCACTGTAGCAGAGACAAAGTCCCTGGCCTCTGAAAACTCACCCTAGGTTCTGCACCAACTGCTTCTTGAACTTTCCTTGGATAAATATAAATAAATATGTACACTTTCCACACAGCGGACAATTCTACTGATGTCCAACTTGATGAAGCAATGAATTTATTTGACTGACAGAGCTTGAGTAGTTACAAAAGTGTGGGTGACTTCAGAGCAGTCATGCCACTGAAATGTCTAACCCAGAGTAGGTAACAGCTTCCCTGTGGCTATGACTGGAGTCCCCTCAGTTAACCATCTGACTGTGAAGATCTCCTGGAATCACTGTAGCAGGTGTGGACTTACACACATATGGCATGAAAGTGTAAGAAAGAGTGGCTGGGATTTCAGATTAGAGTCTCAGGTTTCTCTCTATGCTCTTCTATGAGGAAAAGTCAACAGACTTGATCTTGAGAGTTTCTTGCAGGCAGTCACAGCTACCCTAATAAGATGGTAGTGGCTCTTATGATGGGAGAGCAGCATTCTCCAACACTGTGCAGCCTGTAAGGCAAGGACAAAGATTACCCAGTGGGATGAAGGAAAAAGCCCAAAGTGGGTGAGTATTCATATAAAAATGTGACAATTTCACAGAAAAAATATGGAAATGGTATTGGTGCAGCCTAGATCCTTAGTGAGTGACTTGCACCCCAAGTTGGCAGTACAGCCTGCTGTGAAAGCATAACTTTTTCTGCTTCACCACAGCCTTAAGGCTGATTCAGGCTCCAGTCTGCCCCCATGGGTCCTTGCTTATCCTTACTCTACCCCATTTTCCCATCCCCACTGAGCCTACTCTGTAGATTCCAAGCTTCTGCATCAGGAGTGAAGGGGTGTGGGGGGCATGTGTGTACAGAATCACCTTCCATCGAATACATTTGGGAGATTTATTAGGCAATTTTGTCTTTGTGTGACCACCATAGGCTATACTGATGGCATTGCTTCCTATACTCCTTGGCTATATGATAGAGCCTTTTGTCCCTAGTCTACAAAGCTCTATGCCATGTTTCAACATGAAAAACGGTGGGGCACTGTAACATAATGGTATTTATCTATCTAAACAAAAAGTATTAGGCAGTTAGCTCCATTATAATCTTGTGATATTCTGTATTTTCTCTGTCGGGTAACCAAAATACTGTTGTGAAGAATGGTGTGAGGTAGGACATGCCTGTAATCTCAGCATTTGGAAGATCAGAAAGAATGATCATTGTGAGTCCAAGGCCAGCCCATGCTTCAGAGTGAGACCCTGTCTCAAAATCAAACCAAGGCACAGAAACAAAGACCCAGGGTAGCCACATTCTCCTACAGCATGTGCGTACATGAATGAACACACAAACTCTGATGGCCGTACTTCTCTTATCCGGCCTGGACTGGCAGACATTCCACATGACACATGGGTGTTCATTGTATCATTCTTTCAACTTCCCTTTAGGCTTAAATTTTTTCAAAGTAAAATTATGGTGAGAGAAAAAAATGTGTGAGCAAAGGATTTTGTCGTAACTTCAACAGAGGAAATTCAACTTGCTAAGAGAAAATACACACAAATTCACTAAGGGTCCATATGCTCAAGTCAACCTAAAAATGGGATCCACTTCATATCCAAGGTGGAAGCTGAAAACCTGGGGAGCTCTGAGAGCCACTGCAGAATATGTGCCCTCAGAAACATCTCCCACAACTAGCGATGAGGCCCCGGGGAGTTCCTACACCAGTTTCCATGCCCTGGCAGTGGCTGCCACCTTCACAGTTGGCTTAGAAATTAAGTGTATTCAGTCATTGCTTCTCAAGTCAGTTTCTTTAAAAAGAAGGAGGAAGAGAAATAAAACATACATAAAATCCCCACTGTGCAGTTGCTTCTAAAGCTGAGCTGATGGTCTTCCTTTTCATCTACTGCTGTCTGTTTCTGGACTCCATTAAGCAGTGCTCACCACACAACAGCTTGTCTGGTGTAACCAGACTTCCCCTCTGTGGGTTCTGAGCCCTTACTACTGGGCCCGTTTCCAGATGGTGTTCAAGTTGTCCGTTTGTGGGTGTATCATGGGGCATGGGGCACCAAGGGCCTCTGGGGCACCCCTACTGTGGGCTCCTATTCTGTGCCTGTCTGTCTCCAGATGATATTCAGGGCCAAGCAGCCCTGCGAGGCTTCTCACTCACCTCAGTGTGAGAGTCGTGAGTCAGGCACGGTCGCCATAAGTGCAGGCTCTGCTCTGTAGGCCAACAGAGACTCTCTGGAAGCACGCATTTGACACCAGCTCCTGCCAAGTAGTCATCTCCATGATTTCTGCTTCACTTTCTGAGCATGACCATTGGATGGCTCACACTGCCACTGATTCCTAGGCCACTGGATGGTGACAGAGTGCTCAGTTCCTTGCTTGCTTCTTTTAACCAACTGGAGCTGAGGGGATGAGGGGGGGTCACAAACCACAATGTTGGGGGGTCCAGGGCTGCCTCATTGGCAGAGTTTTGCCCCCTTAGAAAAGCTGTTGAGCCAGGGCTAGAAACAGATGGTAACAGAGCTAGACAGTCATTTGTCACAGTCCCCCACGTCAGCGAGGTGGTTTATAATGAGTTGACAAGTGACTTCTGAATTTCCAACATAAGGAGGGCAGACTTGCTCAAGTGTAAAATACTTGATAAATGTTTGTTTTTTGTTTTTTTTTTTTTTTGTTTTCAAGACAGTGTTTCTATGTGTAAGACATCTTTTTAGTGAGTCTTGGACTCACTTTGTAGACTAGGCTGGCCTCGAACTCACAGAGATCCACCTGCCTCTGCCTCCTTGAGTACTGGGATAAAAGGTGTGCGCTACCACACCCAGCTGATCTCTGATAACTTTTTCTCTTGTTGAACTTTTTTTTTTTTGAGACACAGTCTTAATATGTCAGCGGTTCTTAACCTGTGGATTACGACCACCAGAAAACACTATTAGCAATGGTCTTAGGAACTGAGACACCCCTCAGCAGCAAAATTACAGTTATGCAGTAGTAACAAAAATAATGTTATGGTTGGGTGTTGTGGATTTAACATGTTTTTGTTTTGGTCCCAGGTGTAGGATATGGGACTGATTTAGATGGTTCACAGCAGCAGACTGTTTGCCTGGTGCAGGCTCTGAGAGCTTTGCCAGCTACAGATAGTTTAAAGCTGAGGACTCTGGAGAGGAAAGAAATGCCAGAGCCCAGAGAGAAAGGGGGCTCCGAGAAAGAAGGCCGCTGCTGCTCTCCGCTGCTGCTCCTGGTTGCAGTTGATGCGGAGGGTGAGAAGTTGAAGATCTCCTGAAAGGAGGATTAGACTTGCCCTAAGGAACCCAAGGACCCTAGCTGCAGGAAGTAGCTAAGAAAAACTCCGCCCCTTCTCCCCACTAACCCTTCTCCTCTCCCCTTCCGTGTTGGGTGTTGGAAGTGATTGGGGTGGGGAAGGAAGAAAGAGCTATAAGAAACGTAAATAAAATAGAGTTAAAAAGTAACTCTAACAGGGGTCATCACAACATGAGGAACTGTATTAAAAGGTCACAGCACTAGAAAGGTTAAGAACCACTTCACCATGTAGCCCTGGCTGGTCTGGAGCTCACTATGAATACTGTGCCGCCCTTGAACTCACCCACCTGTCTCTGCTTCCCAAGTGCAGGATTAAAGGCAAGCACCACCATGACCAGTTTCTTGAACTTTGGTACATAAATTATTGTTAACCCCAAATTCCTTCCATCCTTGGGGCTGCAATTGAGTTTTGAGTCTCTAATTTCATTTTTCTTTAAATGCCCTGTGTTTCCTTCTGACACTTCATTCTGGGTTTTGAGCCATCATTTTGAACCACTGTAATGTCTGAGTGTCATCTTTGCCTTCCTCTTCTCCTTCTTTTCCTCTCCTCTCTCCTCCTCTTCCTCATTTTCTTCTTCAGCTGGGTCTTGCCATGTGGTCTTTGCTGGCAGTAATTTTCTATGTAGACCAGCCAGCCCCCAGCCATCCTACCTCTAATTCCCAAGTGCCGGGGTTACAGACATGTACCAATGTTTGAATCTTGAGTTTGCCTTTCCATGTACAGTGCTTGCTCTTATTTTCATATCAGTGTTATCTGCAGAATCAAGGTGCCTTGCATGTCACTGGACCAAAGGAAAGCAAGTCACCAGACATCCACCAGCAGTCTGGAGGTTCAGAGATCAAGTCACAAGTCTCTTTCATGATGCAACTAGATGCCCACAGCTGTCCTCCTGACTTAGAAGCTATCGTCACAGGTTTTATTTATGTATTTATTTAAGAAAAGATCTTACTAGGTATCGGTACACACCTTTAATCCCAGCAGAAGCAAACAGATGTCTGTGAGTTTGAGGCTAGCCTTGTCTACATATCAAATTCTAGTATAGCCAGAGCTACAGAAAGATCCTGTCTAAAATAAATAAAATAAGCCATTTAAAAAGAAAGAAAGATGAAATAAAACATATCTTTTGGGCCGTCATGTTTATGGCAGTTATGCAGCAGTGGGTAGTTTTCTGGTTAGAGACAAAGGTGTGATGTGACAGAAAGAACAGGACTCTACAGATGTCACTTTGGACAAGTCACAATTGCTTTTCTTTTTGGCAGGGAGGAGGGATGGGAGGAGATAGGGTCTCTTGTAGCTCAGGCTGGCACTGAACTTGCTACCCTTGAACCTGTACCTCCCAAGTGCTAGGATGATATATTACTATTTCATCCATAAACAACAGTCTAGAAATCAATCAAGGCTTTACTAGCAGGAGACATAAACTTTAGAAAAGGCCTCTTTAAAAGTTATAACCCAACATAGGCAGTGGTGGCATATACCTTTAATCCCAGCACCCAAGAGGCAGAGGCAGGATGATTTCTGAGTTTGTGGCCAGCCTGGTCTACAAAGTGAGTTCTAGAATAGCCAGGGCTACACAGAGAAACCCTGTCTTGAAAACACACACACACACACCTTGGCTCACTGAGCCTCTTCCCCTCAAAACCAGCAAGGGCTAAGCTCTTGTATCTCAGCTCTCTGACCTTCTTCCCCTCTCTTGAGGTCTCCGGAGATTAAACTGGGGTGACCAGGATAGAACAGGTGATTGCCCATCTAAGGGCCTTCACTGGGGCACAGTCACACTGTGTCAGGTAAAGTCCCATATTCAGAGGCAGCTGGGATTAGCGTTTGAACATTTTTGGGTGTTCTTACTCTGTTACCATCAGCTGGCTAGGGCTTCCCAGGGGCCAGTGGTTACAGTGATGATGAAGGTACGCCTAGCTAAGCATCTTCCTGAGGCCTGCTGTACTTGCATGACCAAAATGATACAGATGGACCTCTTTCCATGTAGCAGATTCATAGTTGTGCCCTCCCCTGTCAGCCTTGCCAATCTTTTCTCTGTTGAAAGAGGGAAAGTCTGGGCAAGGCAATGATTTGGCGGTTTGTCCACAGGGTATCAGATCTTAGGAGACTGTGATCCTGAAATGCACAGCTTTGACCTCTCAGTTCTTGAAGCCCTGACATCTGGACAGTGTGGGTAGAACTGGGGATCAGACTCCATTTTGCATGTCCAGCTTTGAAAGGTAATGAGAATGCCAATACAAAGACCTTCATGTACAGCCAGGAAGGGTGAGAATTGCTCCCCTTACTAAGCTCGCATATGTTAATCAAGGCATACATCGCCACAGGCATCCTCAGCCCACAGGATCTGTCACATTCATCCTCTGGGGTATTCGGTGTGGACACTACAAGCTGACCTCAGACTGAAAGGAATGCATGAACAGGTAGTTCAACATCACCAAAGGGGCTAAAGAGGAGAGAATCCAGACCCCTATTGATGAAGACCTGGAAGGCCATTTGGGCATGCTGGGCCACTCTACCCAGCTCCATCTAGATGCTGCGTTCTTAAGACTCACAGATGGTGTTCTCCGTATCAGAAGCTCGGCTTGGGCAGCTTACCTGACATTCAGGTCATAGTCACCTGTGTAATGGGGTTCTCAGAACTGAGACATTGTCTCAAGTCCATGGAATCCTGCCAGGTCCTCAGAGTCACTCACACTCTGGCCGCCCCCACACCCTGTGCAGCATAGATGTAGCCCTGCCTGTCCCAACCCTTCCTCGACACCAGCTGCTCTGTGCCCTCCCACACACTCTCACACTGCACACAGGCCCCAGGGGAGTCACCACTCCGCTGCCCAGTATCTGGGGGAGGCCCTGGCTGTTGGAAACTTTAATGAGCAGGGACCGTTAACAGCTGCCAAGAAGCTGTAGGAAACAAATGAACCTCAAGAAAGAATGTGTAAAACCTGTTGTCTTGACCCATGATGGCTTCTCTGAAGATGGCAAAAGATGACAGCTCTCACTGGCAGCCTCAGCCCACAGGGGTCCATTGAGTGTCGCTCTCCAGGGGAACTTTGACGTAGACACTTACCTCCCACAGACACCCCCACAGGCCACAGAGCGTGGGGGCTGTGCACACACAAGCCTACACACACACACACCCCGAGTACACACCTGCCGCCCCTCAGTCACCTTCCTCGGGTGACGGTGTGCTTGTTCCTCAGCCTCGGGGGTCACTTTCTCTGGCGCAGGCAGTCTCTACTACACCACTACCAAAAAGCTCTCCCAACATCAGCTGGCCCCGCCAAACGCCACTCGTCACATGAGTTGGCAGCACGTGGCCAGGAAATTTACCTTCCTTTCTTCCTCCTCACAGCTGCAGGACAGCTGCTGGTGGTGGTGGGGACAGGTGTGGCCCAAAGGGGGTGAGTTTCCTCACTTCCAAATCTCATCCGGTTTCAGCTCACTTCAACCCCCAAGCCATGAGGGCCTTTGGGAGTCTCATGAGAGGCCACATTGTAGTAACAGCACATTAGAAAGCACCCGCGGGTGCTGCCCTCTCTCAGTAAGCCCTCTTTCCTGCCACTGTCTGCAGGTTCCTCTTCACCTCCTACTACAATCATTTAATGGGTTTGGTAGTCTCCTCTAAAATGCCTCTTCTTGTCTCTCCCTCTCTGTGTCTCTCTCTGAGACAGGGTCTCAGTATATAACCCTAGCCAGCCTAGAACTCGTGGTGTAGAACAGGCTAGCCTCTGACTCACAGGGATTCCCTGCACCTTCCTCTGCCTCCTGATTGCTGAGATTAAAGGTGTGTGCCACCATCCTTGGCTCAAGCGTTCATTTTTTTGGGGGGGGGGTGATGAGCATGGTGGAACAATGTTTGGATTTTATGTGTGTCTATGTGAGAACTGCGCCCAGACTGTCATACTTCCATGTACCCTGAGCCCACTGTACCTCTAGCTCCCAGGCCCTTATAAGGGAAGAACTTAACTAAAACAAGGGGCAATTTCTTTGCCACTTCTACTTAGGAAGCCCAGCTCCTGCCCCCTGCCTCCTCCTTCTTTTCCTCCTCCTCTTCTTCCTTGTTCTCCTCTTCCCCTTCTTCCTCTTCCTCCTCTTTCAATTTTTTTTTTTTTTTTTTTAGGCAGGGTTTCTCTGTATATCCCTGGCTGTCCTGAAACTCTGTAGGCTGGCCTCGAACTCACAAGATCCGCCAGCCTCTGCCTCCCAGGTTCTGGGATCACAGGCATGCGCCACCACAGCCCAGCCCCTTCTTCTCTTTTTAAGTTTTGTTTTATGTGTTTGGGTGTTTTACTTGCATGTATGCTGTACACCATGAGCATGCATGGTGCCCAAGGTGGTAAGAAGAGGGCACCAGATCCCCTGGAACTGGAGTTACCGATGGTTGTAAATGGCCATGTGGGTGCTGGGAATTGAACCAGTACTTCTAACCATTGGGCTATCTCTCCAGCCCACCATGTCCCTTATTGAATCCCACACTCATAGTTTCCTCTCCCCCTCCCTAGAAGGGTGTGTGAAATCTGCCTGTGCTCCAGGCTACTCCTTCAGCCCAGTCTAGAGCTGCTCCTGAGAGGGTTCAATGTGGGAACACAGAGGAGCCCACAGGATGTCAAGGGAAGGGTGGGTGGGGAAGGAGACACCTATGCACAGGTGTGGTCAGGTACACAGTGTGGTGGTGAGGCAATGAAGGGGGGAGGCTAGGGTGTTCACAGAGGAAAACCGGCTTGCTCCTGCCTCCCTTGCATCCTCCAAAGGGCTGTCACATCCCCAGGAATGGCTTCTGAGTGACAGGTCAGCAAGCAGGAGAGGAGTCAGGCTCACCTCATAAGCACTCCATGCTGAACAGGGGACATGAGCCTTTTCTGAGCTACCAAATGAAAGACCTCCTCCTGGTAGCCCATGGGCCTACTGGAAACCCCGGAACAAGGAGGAGCAAGGTTCTATGGTAGGAACGCCAGATCCGATGGCTGGGGACGAAGCTGCGGCCTGGAGCAGTGACTGGGGTAATGTCCTGGGCCAGTTAACAAGAGTCCCAACTCTACATTGACAGAGCTCAGTGACTGGCAGTCAGGAGGGGGCGGCCAGCCCATGAGCACACAGGGACCCACCCGTGTGAGGCTCTTTAGGGCTGTGGAGGCCAAAGTGAGCCTAGGATACATGAAGAGGGGCCTCTGGCTGGACTTAGGTCCAGCACGTGTAATTTGGACCCCAGTCTTCCTCTCTGGCCCCTGGCTCTAACCCAAGGACCTCTTCTGCTTCACTGAGTCCATCTGCCAGAGACCTTCCTCTTTTGTGACTTGTCGTCACAGTGCAAAGCACTAAGCCCTCCAGTCACAAAGAACTCAATGCTGAAGAGAGGAGAGCGTGGGGACATGTGGGCTAGTCGATCAGCTGGGTGACCAGGAGGCAGAGGTGCCCTGAGCCATGGCTGATGCCATCACCTACGCAGACCTGCACTTTGTGAAGGGGCCTTTGAAGAGCAGCTTGTGTAACCACATAGGACAGGGTAAGGCCTGCCCCCTTCAATCCCACACCATCCCACAGACCTCGTTCTGGACGCCTACTTTGGACCTTTGCCTTTACAGGTGATGAGGCCTATGAGGATGGGGAACTCACCTATGAAAATGTGCAAGTGTCCACAGTTCCAGGCATGCCATCGGGCTCGGCTTCCCCTGCAGTAGTGGACAAAGCAGGTATGGAGGCCAGGGGTATCTGAGGAGGGCGTCTTCATCTGGGGAGTGCAGCGCAGTCCTGGAGAAAGAAGCAGGCCCTTTGTGAGAGCCAGGGGAAGACAGTGTTCACGCCCTGGGCTGGTGTGAGGGTCAGCGCAGCCCTGTGGTAGGAGATGGGTTTCGGTGGGAAACAGGAGCCGGAAGAATGTGGAAAAGGGATGAAGGGTCACAGACAGCCCCTAAGAAGATGGTAAGGAGGAGATAAAGGAGAGGTGTACCACAGGGGTGCGGCTAAGGCGACACAGAAGGGCTTCCTGTGTGGCACTTCTGGGGTTAAGTAGAATGTGAACTGGGTCCATCCCAAAAGCCCACAGGGGCCCACAGGGACATGAGCCTCCAGGGGCGGCAGATGAGGTCCCCAGAGTGACAGGCTGTCCCACTTAGCCCAGGACAATGTCTCAGCATGGTGTGGGGCTGGAGAGAAGGGAGGTTCCCGGGACTTTCCACTGTCTCTTTGGGCGCTCCCTTTGGCAGGGGACAAGTCAGAGCAGCCAAAAACTGCGTCCTGGAGCTCTGCGAAGCCGCCTGCCTTAGGGTGGATTCCCCGGTGTACGTATCCCCGCCACCCCCTCACCCCGCCGGCTGTAGCCCCAGCGCGCCATTCACCAGTTGCCCAGCCTGCGGGTACAGGGCAGGAATGCCCGACTCCTTGTGCCCGTGTGTGCATCCCGGAGGGGTGGAGCTGGGTGGTGCCCAGTTGAGCCTATGGGACTTCAACCACAGCCCAGCCACTCCATTACCTATCAATCCAGATAATAATTTCCCTGTTCAGATTGCCCCTTTCCCTGTATGGAATTTAGTTTCTTTGCCGGGTAATGTCCCTCTCAATTCTTTTCACCAGTTATAGTCCCTAGCCCTTATGCCCAGCCGCACAAAGCCTGCGTAGAAATGTTTTCTTCTCTCTTTGTCTCACTGTATATAGTCTTCCCAGGGGCTGACTGCCCATCATCCGTGTCCCCTCAGGTCCCACAGTCTGCTTGCAATACTTCTTACTTGGCCTTCTCCTGGCCTGCCTGATGTTAGGGGTGGCTGTCATCTGCCTGGGAGTTCGCTGTGAGTATGGGTGTCCCCATTTCCCACTCTTCATTCTAAACATCTTCCTTTCTCTCCCCCAAGTGGCCTTTCTTCAGGAAGGCTCAAAAAGATACTGTGCCACCATCCTTGGTTTTGGGGTCCAGTTTCCAGCCAGGTCTGTTCCGGAGTGTCCTGCCTTCCTAAGCCATCCTTACCCAGTTCAGGATTTCCTTTACTCTAGGCAGCCAGATCCAAAATTCAGAATACTGAAGTTTTAAGGTACCAGGGTACAGCTGGAGGAAGTGACCTCAAGTCCCTCCCCCCTACCCTTACACACATAACAAGAGTCTCCATATGTAGTCCAGGCTGGCCTCGAATTTGCTATTTTCTTATCCCTGGATTGAGATACAGGTGTATGTTGCTAACCCAACCAGTCTCTCCTATGGCCAAACAGATCTGCAGGTGTCTCAGCACTTCCAGCAGGTGACCAGGATTTTGGAAGCCACCAACAGCAGCTTGCAGCAGCAGCTCAGGGAGAAGACAGTACAGCTAGGACAGAAGGAGGTGGATCTTCAGAAGTCTCAGAAAGAGCTGACCTCCAGTCAGGACACGTTACAGGAGAAGCAGAAGATTCATGAGGCCACTGAGCAGCAGCTACAGGCCTGCCAGTCAGAGGGACAGAGGACCAGGGAGAACCTGAAGAGCGAGGAGGAGCAGAAGCAGGAACTGAGCCAGAGGCTGAGAAACATGCAGGACACGTTGAGGCCCTTTTTCAACTGTTCAGGTATCTGACGCCCTGGGATCAGGGAGATGGGGCAAGTGGCCTGTGAGAGATGGACTGAATCCAGGAGTAGCTTGTGCTGGGTCTGTCTAGCTCTCAGGGGCCAGTGAGTTGTTCAGGAAAGGGACAGTGAACCAGAGCAGTGGCTGAGCTGGGCTATGTGACTTGGCTACTCAGGAGGACCGAGCTGCACACTGGATTTAGGGGATGCACCCAGCGCTGTGGCAGATCATGAGAGGGAAGAGAAGAGGAAGCTGTCTCCAGTGACTCACACACATTGTCCAGACCTCTGTATGACTCAGGGGACATCCAGATGCTTCCACTAAGCTCAAGATAGCAGGCTCACAGCACACGCTCTTCGCCCTCGTTTCCTTATACTTCCGTTCTCTGTGTGCGTGAATGTGTGTGCCCCTCTCTCTCCCTCTCTCTCTCCCTTCCCCCTCTCTCTCCCCTCTCTCTGTTTGTGTGTGTGCGCGCACCATTGGGGAATACTTTTGTGGCAAACACATTACTTACTGAGCCATCTCCTTGCCCTTCTTCTTCCTTTCCATGACTCTCAGCCCCACGCCGGTGCTGCCAGCCATTCCCATGTGCTCTAGACCATCCATCCATCCCATGCTGTTCATGTGTCCACGGTTTGCTTGCAGACATCTACTGATTGCGGCTACCCAGCCCAACAGGTTTCTCTCCTCTTCCACCTTCCCAAGGCATCTGGCCAGTGGAGTCCCGGCTTCCCTTTTTTCCAACAGCCAACTCTTCTCCTCACCTCTCTCCCTATCCATCTTGGGTTTCGGGGTCTCTTTTCCAAACACCCCCTCTTGTTCCCCCTGGTCCTGCTGCACTAGACTGAATAAAGACTCAACTGACAGCGTAGTCTAGGCCTGCGTCAGGTACGACAAATTGCGCAATTAATCATCTTGATCCACTGAGACTCTGGTCTGCAGTGGTTGGCTTCCCCCTTCCCCACTGCCATTTCCATTTCCCTGTTCAGTCAGGGGCACAACTATCGTCTCGGCAACTCCACCAAGGCTATATGGGTGTTTGCGTTTTGCAGATCCCAGTCTTCTTAGGACAACTGCCACCGCTGAATGTTTATCTTAACTACCCTCACCCCACGCAAACGGAGTTCATTATTCACAATGGCACCAGAAGAATGTTTCCTTTTATCTTTTTATTCTTTTGTCCGTGTGTGTGTGCATGTGTATATGCACTCGTGTTTGTGCGTGCATCGGTTCATGCAGAGACTCATGCTTGATTGTTTTTCTACTTTATTCATGTGGCAGGGTATCTCAATCAAACCCCGATCTCATCAATATGGCTATAGTCAGCTTCCTGTGAGGATTCCCTGACGCTGCCTTCCGAGGCAGTTATGACAGGAAGGCTGCCACTCACCTGGCATTCACTGCGTGTCTCAGTTACTGCTCGATCACTGTGACAAGGCAACTTATGAAGGAAAGTGTTTAATTGGTTTGTGGTGTCAGAGGGTTAGAGTCCACGATGGCAGAGCAAAGGCATACTGGTAGAGACAGCTGAGAGCTCACATCTTGGTCCACAGATCCGCAGGAGACACAGAGCACACACTAGAGTAGCAGGAGTCTTTTGAAACCTCAAAGCCTGGACCCAGTGACACACCTCCTTCCACAAGGCCACACCTCCTGGTCCTTCCCAAACAGTTGTACTAACTGGGACCAAGCATTCAAATACATGAGCCTATGAGGGCCACTCTCATTCACACCACCTCACCCAGGCTCTGGAGAGCTAAAGTTTGGTTCTCATGCTTGTGTGGCAAATGCTCTAACCACTGACTCAACCCTATTATGGGGAAATCCTTAAAAACCCACAAATCTGATCACGCTGTCCTGGACTAGCCCATGCCATTCTAATTAGTTATCTAATCGGTGATGGGGTATGATACATTTCAATGTGTGCCCAGACACGGAACGTGGATGGAAAGCGAAACTCCTCTATGCAAAATTTAACATTATTTTCTCTTCCTTTTACTATAATAATAAAAAAATCTTGAGCCAGACATGGTGGCACATAACATTAGCATTTAGGAAGCTGAGGAATTGGAGCCCAGCCTAGGCTACATGTCTCTCTCCTCTCTCTTTAACACAGTTTCCAAGGCCTTGCCTACCCTTCTGCATGTTTCTTATTCTCTCTCTCTCCAAATCAGTCATACCAAATTTTAAATATTGCCACAGTACAGAACAGTCAATAAAGGAAGCTGGTTGGAGACATAAGAAAATGTAAATAAGAGAGAGAGAGGAGAGAGAGTCAGTGGACAGGGCATGACTTCTGAGTGATGGGGCTAAGAGCTAAGACCCATAAGAGGTGATTGGGATCAAGAACAGAGTGGGGTGTGGGATGTTAAAGAAAGACTTCATTTCTTAAAGGTAACCCAGAAAGTAAGAGATAAGGCATTTTAAGTGGAGATATGGAAATGGAGAGTATTCATAATTTTAGAAAAACAGGAACCAAGTCTGCCTGTTTACAGCATTGTGGAGAGAGATGTGGCCCCTGGGCGGAGGAGTGTGACAAAGCTCTGCATGTGCAGTGGAGATGTTAGGGAGTAAATGGAGTGAATGATGAGTAAGTGAATGAATGAGGAGCCCATTGATCAATGTGGGAGCTAGACAAGGTTGGCCAGTGCCAGGGCAGATTTTAATCTTTCAGAAACCAGGACAGTAACGCTCTGCTGGAATAACCTCCCTATACTGTTAACAAGCAAAATGTTTCCAGAAGAGGCAAAAAGACTGCAAAGATGGAGGGCTAAAGCGATCCTCTAGCGCAGCCCTTAGGGACGATAGCTAGCAGCCAGCTGGCCAACTGTCCCCTTTACCCCAACTGTCGTGGTTGCCGCCTTTTTTCTGCTTTGCAGACTCCTGCTGTCCACTGGGATGGATACGGCAACAGAAAAAGTGCTTCTACGTCTCACACACTCCCAGAAGTTGGGAGGAGAGCCAAAAATACTGCACATCTGTGTCCTCCAAACTGGCTGTATTCAAACAAAATCTTAAATATTCTTATCAGGTGAGCATGCCCTTATCCACATCCTGAGGTGGAGGTGTGTGAAGGGTGTGTCATTGAGTCAGGCATGGCAGTGCACATCTGTACACATGGCATGGTTTGCATTGCTTCCCTGTGACAGACATGGACAGTCACACTATTTGGCAGTAAGTGTAGTAATAGCTTTGCCATCTTAGTTGCCTATTGTCCCACGGCTCTGATTGCTTAGCATTGGTGAGAACTGAAATGTCTAAGCCATCTCCACTTTGTGTCTTGGCTTGCTAGCTTACCCCTTGACTGCTTAACTCTTTCTTCATTGAGTCTTGTGCCTCTCAGGCAGAGTGAGGCCAGACCCTTGACACTAGATTATCTGGGACCAGAAGTTCAGACTGACTCCATTTCAAATTCTTACTCTGCTTGGAGGTGAAATGGAGAGTGAACCTGTATCTGGTGGCACTGGAAAGATGCAGGCACAATTAACTTATGTACTGAAGGGGCATGGCTTCCTGCTAAGTAAAACTCATAGGCCCTAGGGTGTCTCCGTTTCATTCCATATTCATTGTTCTTCACATGCCTCTCTGAGCCCTCTCAGGTTCTTCTGCCCGATGGCTTAGAGGATTTGCTAAACGTTTCAAAGACATATTGGATCCAGCACAGAAGCAATTATGAAGATAGCCATTCACAAGTTGTGAAGATATGGAGGTAGTCAACTCAGTCTCTCAGAAAGCCATAACAGTATTTCTTAAGTCCTGCTCCCAAAACACTTCCACAAATCAGTATTGTGATTCTTGCTTCTTCTGATTAACAACTGTTTAAGATGTTAAAGAAAATGTGTGGGGAGAGGGGTGCCATGTGAGGCTGCGTGGGCCAAGGGATTGCCCTCAGGTCAGGCTTCCCGCCTGCACCTGCTGAGCCATCTCACCGGCCTGCATTCTTACTCCATCTTACACCCACAGTACTGGTGGGCTCCAGCACATACTTCTGATTACAGTGGCACATTCCTGCAATCCTAGCACTCAGGAGGCGGAGGCAGAATTCTGAGTTAAGGCTAGCCTGGGCTACATGGCAAGAGCCCTCTTCCTCATCTCAAAAAACAAAAACAAATTATTAGGTTGAGGTCTGTGTCTTCTATCAGAGGAGCTGAGGATTTAGCAAGGCTTCACAGCCGGAGGAGTGCTGGCATTAAACTCACTCAGCCTTGACAGGCTGCCCAGACTCAGGCTGCACTTCTTAGTCCACGCCAACTGGGGCACCAGAACTGCCCCAGGAGAGCGTGGAGCAGCAGAGTAGCTGCAGTTTCCTCAGGAATCCTCCTGTAGGGTCGCTACTTCCTGGAGTTGGAGGTCTCTGTAGTGTGGCCTGTCTCCTGGGCGCAGGGATTACAGGCATGCACCATCGTGCCCCGCTCCTTTCATGGTTTTCCTCTGTGGTCTTAGGGCCTGAAGTTAGAAACCTGTTCCTGAACCATGAGACCCTAGCAGGACATAGGACTTGGACTAGATTTTGCAAAGAGCAAGGAGGATGGAGGGGCTTGTGGGGTCCAGAGTGTATCTGTGCTACTCACCAGGTCTGGACTTAACTCTCCAAGGGTACCTTGTTACAACCTAGTAGCAGACCGTGACCGTAGGTGGAAAAAAACATGGAGTAGACGACTATCAATGTGTACAGAGCTTTATCCCTGCATTTGTGAGCTGGAGGATTTCATGTTTCCTGACTATCTACGCTGAAATGGGTAAGTATGAGGGAGCTTGGGCATGTGCTTATGACAAGAGTCCCAGAGGGCAGAAAGAAAACCTGTTCCCTCATGTGTCACACCCACCACCGTCAGGGCTCACTGTACACAGGGCCAACCTCAGCAGAGAATGACGACAGGCCTGGCCTGGGACAGAAAGGGAGCTGGGAGAACACAGAGGAACTGGATGAGGGTTAATGAAAGCCACCTGGAACTCACTGATGCTTTATTTTTCCAGACATGTGAACAAGAGCTTGTGACCTACATCCTTAACCTACAGCCTGCCAATTCTTAACACTGCTATTCCTCCGGCATTCCCTCACTCTTGGGCATGCCCAGTTAAGGGCTGATCCTGGTCTGGAAACCTGCTGCCTGCCTGAAAGCTGCTCCAGAAACTGGCCCATTCCTGGGAAGAGTAAAGAGGCCTCCAGAAAAGACTTTGACCTTCCTTAAGACCTTTCCAAACTAGAGATGGGTCAGGGCAGGGCCCAGCGCTGAGTGGATGGATGGCCCGGAGCCAGCCAGGCAGTTTTATTGAAATATTTTTAAATAATTTGCACGTGTTAGTCTCGTGTATCAGCAATGCTGTGTCTAGATCAGTGATCCCAATAGGATAGCGAACCCAGGAGTCGGATAGAAGTGCGCTGCCCATTGAGACCATGCTGAGGCTCCCCTAGACGGGGAGAAGAGCCAGTCAACCCATCTGGGGCTGACACTGTCCAGCAAGTGCGCTCTGTCCTTAACAGGGTATCCTGAAGGCCAAGGTTGGGAGCCTGAGATCACTGGCCTCAGTGCTAAGAGCGTGCCCCGGGCAGCTGCAGGCTGGGTGTGGGTGGCTTGGCATGATGCCCTCGGTGGCAGAGAAGACTGCCTGCCTCACAGTTCAAGTTGCGGTAGCGGGCAACAGCTGGGGTAGGGCGGGGGCACATGGATAGGAAGCCAAAGCTGAAGGGGCCAAGGCAGCAGCCAGGGCAGGGCAGCCCCTCCTCTGGCTCCCGGGGAGCTGATGGGGGCGGCGAGGGTTCTGTCCGCTCCAGGGCCGCTGCCCGGGGAAGGCTATGCTGTGCCCGGCTCCAGGGCTCCCCAGCCCACCCCTGTGGGGAATGCACCACCACAGCAGGGGGGTTATTATTGAGGGGAGGTCCTGATCGAGCCCAGGGCTGAGAGGCTGAGGAACAAGTACTGATGAAGTTGTCAGTGGCCACAGCCAGAGGCAGCTGGGGGGCTGGCCCTGGGGGTTCTGGCTCAGGGCTGCTGCCCTCACACTCCATCTTTTCTTCAGTCGAGGGGCCCATGGGGGGCGGGCCAGGACCTGGCAGTACAGTCTCCATCCGCCGGGGGAGCTCAGGGGATGAGGGCAGTGAGCGACAGCGGCGAGCAGGTGTCTCAGGCTGGACCAGGGTCTCTGGAGTGGTCACCAAGGGCAGCTGGGTAGAGGTCAGTGGTGATGGTGGCACCAGGGGCAGCAGACTGGCCGGTTTGCAGGGGGTGTCCAGGAGTTTGATCTTCCCACCCCTGAGGTCTTCCCGAAGTGAGAAGGGATTGACTCGTGTTAGATTGTCCCCCCAACTGGGGGGTGATTCTGGTGAAGGTGGCAGGAAGAGGTCTGACCGGCTTCGGGAGAGCCGGGGGTCTGGCCTGGGAAGTGTGGCAGAGGGACCTCCTCTTGGAACAGACCCTGCAGAGAGAGAGAGGTGTGTGATCACAGTTCTTGGCATCTGCTCAGAACTGAGGCCATTATTCTCCAGGAAAGTGGTGGAGTCCTACAGGGGCTCTGGAAAGGAGGGCTGCTAGTTCCAGCTACTTTTCTTAAAATAAATAAATAAAAATCCATGTGTCTGTGTGCTCGCCTGTGTGAAGCACAGAATGCTGAAGCTGTCAGTGGAGGTCAGAGGACAACTTTCAGGAGTCAGTTCTCTGCTTCTATGATGTAGATCCTGAGGTCCTTATGCAAATGCCTTTACCCGAAGAGCCAAATTTCACCAGCCCTTCCTTCCAGCTTCCTCTCTACCTTCTGTTTCCTACCTCTGCTTCCGTGGGCTCTAGCCACAGAAAAGCAACTTCTAGGAGACAGCTCTCCATCCCACCTGACTCCCACCCGGCCTTCTCAGCTAACGGATCCACTGAGCAGCTTCCTCCAGATAGCTGACTCTCAGGAGAGGGAGAAGGCCTTCTGCCGGCCAAGGTCATGCTCACTCACCCTGACTGTATGTCAAGGGAGCCTTGGCGAGGGGCGTCTTGGAGAGGGGCGTGGGCTCAGGCAGCTGCTCCAGGATCTGTTCCAGGTGCTGAGTAATTTCAGTAAAAGGGGCTCGGGTGCTGGGTTCCATCTGATAGATGAAAACAGGGTTGGGGATGGTCAGTTTTCCTCCCACCATCACCTGGGACTCAAAAGGCAGCTCATGGGCGGGGGTCAAGGAGGGGCAAGAAGCTTACGCTGCAGCAGTGGATGGCCAGAAGCAGGAAAGGCAGTGGGCAGTCATTTCCCACCAGCATTCTAAACGCAGGCACATCCAGGCCAAAGTCCTGTCAAGAGAGAGGAGGGGCTGCCAGCTTGCCTTCCTTGGGTTCTCCTTGAGTCCCTGTGAGGGTCAAGCTCTGGGGAGTCCTCCTTGGATATGAGGTTCCCAGAGTGGAGGTTACCTCACCTCAGTTCGGGGTAGGTAGTCAGGGTCGGCAGGTACCCGGGCGATGAGCTCACAGAGGACAATCCCAAAGGCGAAGACATCGGCCTAGAGGTAGGAGACGGGCCATGCCAAGGGGGAGCAGTTGGCACTTACCTTGTGTGGGAAGGGCGACAGTGAGGTAAGGGCGAAGGCTGGGGCTTCCTGAATACTCAGCAGGGCTGTTGGATGGGCTCTATTTAAGGTCTCTGGGGGACTTGAGGCTCTTACCTTCTCATCATACAGCTCTCCCCGCAACACCTCTGGAGCCATCCAGTATGGGGAGCCCACCACAGCCAATGGCTCCTTCCTTGCCCCTTCCCTGCAGGGTCAGAACCTCCTATTCAGACATCTCCCCCAAGCAAAAGGAGATGGGGCAAGCCCCTTTCCACCCACATGTACCATTGGGGGTTTCACTCAGTATACGGGACCCCTGGGAGGCTTGGGGCACGAAGGGCATTCACCTCACCTATACACAGGAATCTTTTCAGCTAGTCCAAAGTCACCCACAACAGCTGTGAAGCCTCGGTCTTCCCTTCGGACCAGACAGTTCTGACACACACACATAAGCATCCTCACACACCCATCACCTGCTCCCTGGTCTTCCCGTACATACCCCAAAGTCCCGTGTCACCACGCATTACCCCAACCTCCCCTCCCACTTCTCCAGTGCCCCACCACTGTAACACCGTTCAGAACTCAGTGTGATCCTTAGTCCCTGTCCTTTAATGATGTCCAACGCCCGTCACCCCAACATCCTAACATATCTACCAGCCAACACCCACAGGCCAGTTATAGCCTAACAGTCTTTCCACCCACCTTGGCCAGCCTACCTTGGACGTGAGGTCTCGGTGAAACACACCTTTGGAGTGTAGGTACCGTAGGCCTTGTGCAATGTCCAATGCTAGGTGGAGCCTGACTGGCCAGCACAGGGGTTCTGGCGAGCTGAGCAGCTGCTCCAGGGTGCCCCCATTCATATACTGGGGCACAGGGGAAAGGAAAGAGGACCGAATGCCAAGGCTTCAGTCGGTATTCTGTGGCGGCCACTCATAAGACAGGTGATACTCAGGAGGCTGAGTCTGCGCTCCACGGTTCCCGTTTGTATACTAGGCTGCCCTGTCCTCAAGGTAGCTTTGTGCAGCTATGTCAGCAAATCGTTTAAATAAATCAGACATTCAATTCTTTTGTCACACCAACTCTTGCTTTAGTCTAGTCCATATGGGGCTAGAAGCTCCTGTGTTGGGCACAGATACAATATATGTGTCCTTCATGGCACAAAGTTCTATGGGTCAGCATTGCTCCCCCAGATACACAGAACGGCTCCCACTGCGGATTCTAGTATGTGGTTTGCCCAAAGGTTAGTTCAGGAAGTTTCCAGTTGGAGGTCCTGAGATTCCCTCCAGGCATCTTTTTAATTTCCCTGCAGATCCACCAAGCCCACTGGCACTTTCCCCGGGAGCTGTGGTGCCTCCTCCCCTTCCCGGCCCAAGACTAATGCTTACCTCTGTAAGAGCGTGCAGCTGCCCCTGGTGCACACAGACCCCCATGAACCTGAAACAAGATGGACAGGCTGTGAGAGCCAGGCTCCACTGCATCTCCCTCCTGCCCAGCAAGAGGCTAGGCCGTTCACCTGAGGATGTTGGGGTGCCGGAGCCGGTTCATCAGCTGCACCTCCCTTAGCGTGTTGCTCCGGTTACTGGGGAGCTTGTTCATCTTCAGCACCATGACTTGCCCCGACTGTCGGTGCCGAACCTAGGGCGGCAAGGGTCGGTGTGTGCCCCTAGCTCAAGCATGGGATCTCTAACCCAGGCTGTGGGCCCCTAAGTTCTAGCCTCCCGTCCAAGGCTCAGTCCCGCCCCTCTGCCCGCTCCGCCGGTCCTACCTTGTAGACTTCAGAGAAGAAACCCGCCCCGATCTTCTCTGCGCAGTCGAAATCGTCCACACGCGCCAGGCTGGACACGGCGCTGCGGAGGGCCCGGTAGGAGGAGGGCCGGCCCCGGCCCGGGCCTCCGCCTGCGCCCCCCGGCCCCTCCCCCGGAGCCTCTCCGGGCCCAGGGCCCCGCAGTGGGGGCCGTTCCCCGGCCATGGCCGGGCCCCCAGCCCGGGCCTGCTTCACATGGCCGGGTCCCCGGGACCCGGGCAGGCCGCGCTCGCCATGGGCGCCGGCCCAACCCGATCCCGGGCGCCGGGACTCCCGCCCGGAGGACTCCTGGAAGACCTGTCGAAGGTCCTGGGCCCGCCCCCGCCGCGCCGGCGAGCTGGGCCCGCGGGGACGCCGCGGCTCTCCGCTCTGCGCGGGGCCTGGGCCTGGGCCGGCGGCGGCGCTCCCGGGCGCCGGCGGGCGGGCTCCCCGCGGGCGGAGGCGGGCGGGCGGCGGCTGCTCCGCTTCGCCGCCGGGCTCAGGCTGCGCGGCCTGCCCGGGGCGGGGCTGGGCCCGGTCTGCGGTTAACTCCTTGGAGCCCGGTCTGCGGCCCGGCCACGCCCCCTCAGGTGCGCACCCCCGCGTAGGCCGGGGCGTGAACCTCAGGACTTAAGGGTTGACTGCGGGCGCGAACCCGTCCGCGCCCTGGGCGCCAAGGATCAGCCCCGCTGCCCGCCCCGTCTGCGCCCCACCCAGGCTGCCCATTTCCAGGGTCTTCTGACCCCGACACCCTAAATCTCGGGGCTCGCTCACACCTGTCTTCTCCGGCGGTCGCTGTAGGGAGCCTCTGGCCGCCGCATCCCTGACCTGCCCCGGCCCCTCCTCACTCCATCCCGACGCCTCTAGGTAAAGTTCAGGTTCCGGCGCTCCGCCCGGGGGCCGCCCTCCTCTTTCTTTGTCCTGATGACCCTCTCTGAGAAGCCTGCACCTGCGAGGAAGCCCCTCCCTCCGTCAGGGCGCACCCCTCGGCAAGATCCTCGCCCCCTCAAAGGCCGCTGCCCCCGGAGCCCGCTCTCCTTCAGGGGAACCGTTCCTTGGGATGACCCTGCCGCATCAGTGTGTACCCAGAGCCCCCCAGTGCTGCACCCCTCCTCTCTGTGTTCCTCTCACTGAAGGAGACCTCTCAGAGTGACTCGAGTCATTGTGACTCCTCCCCTCGCTATCGCCCAGCCCGCGGCGGTGTGACCCCTTTCAGCAGGCTGCGCCCCGCATCGCGTAGACGCGAGGACGCCCCCTCCGGCCGGAGGAGGAGGTGCACAGGCCTCTGCAGCGGTTGGGATCCTCGCAGTGCGCACGCCCAGTCTCGGGACGTGGCTTTCGCTGTTCCCGAGTTTCCGGCTCTGCCTCTGACTCCTCCCCCCAAGGTCATCGGTGAGTAGCCAATCAGCGCCAGGGCGGAGTGACGTCGCTGCATCCCGGCAGAGGTCTCTCGGCGGCGAGCACCCTCCTGCCACCTCGCGGCGGAACGGAGGCGGTCTCGAGAGGCGAGAAAGCCCGCTGTAGTGCACCGTATAAGGGAAAGAACCACACAGCTTTGGAGAGAGAAGAATTAGTCGTGCACAGTCGTTCCAGAGACAGTGGAGGAGGCCAGTGTGTATTTATTTTTCCAAGGTCTTTGGTCTCAGCAAAACATACTCATCCTATTAAATCAGAGCTAACGCTGAGAAACTATTTGTGATCTTTTGGGTAGAGATTGAAGCAGGGTGTTACTCTGTAGCCCGTGCTGGCTTTGAACTCATGATACTCCTGTGCTGGGATTACAAGTATGTGCTACCATGCCTGGGGGGGAGGGGGTTCTATAGTTTGTGTAGTCTATCGACATTCGAAATTTGTGCCTATAGAAAAATTAACCTTATCATCTAACCGACACTGGATTCTGGCTCGTTATTTATATTTGAGGATTAATGCTTGTGAGGGCAATTTCAGGCTGAATGAGGAAGAGTGATGTGGTGGTTACATTGAGGGAGAAGGCTGTGTTGTGTGGTGGTTACATCTGCTGGGGATGAAAGACTGAACTAGAAGAGCACTAATAAAAGAGGAGGAAATGTTAATTCCCCTGGGAAGTGCAACAGAAAGGAGCGTGTGTGTGTGTGTGTGTGTGTGTGTGTGTGTGTGTGTGTGAGAGAGAGAGAGAGAGAGAGAGAGAGAGAGAGAGAGAAGCTCATGCAGGTAGAAGGTAGATTATTGTCATCAGCAATGACGATTGATGGTCAAATCATACAGGTAGGACATGCATGTGCGCCCGCGCACGCATGCACACACGCACACACGCACACACACTACCCTCCTTTTCACATGTAAATCTACCTGCTTTCAGATACTTCCTGTGCTGGACTAAGCTGGAGTAATTCATGGCCAGTCTAGTTCATCCATGTTTGCCGCTGCCCCAGTTATTTGGTGTATATCTATGGCATTGTCTTATCAATAAATGTTTCAGTATATTACTGATTTCAAAAGGATTCTTCCTTAAACAAAATCAGTGTCGTTGCTGTACCTCTAAAACTAACAGTAGAGCTGGGAAGAGGGCTCAGCAGGCAGGGTCTGCTTCCGCTGCTTGCAGCCTGAAATGCGGGCAAAAGTGGAAAGAGAATCAATTCCACGAACTTGTCCTCTGACCTCCACATATGTGTCCTAACGTGTGCCCTCTCATGTTACACACACGCGATAATAAATAAAATGTAAAAAACAAGAATAAAAGTCATATGAATAGCTATAATCCCAGTATTTAGGAGGCAGAGGCAGGAGGATCAGGAGTTTGAAGCCGGTCTAGGCTACATAGCAAAAACTGATTTTTAAAATTAAGCCAAATCAAACCAAACAATAATTTCTTAGTATCAAGTATCTAGTTCATGTTTTTCTTTATGTTGGATTTTCAAAAATTTCAAATTGTCTATTTCAATCTATCTCTAAATGATATCCTTATTTAGCTCTTGATAAAGCTCTTACTCTTAAAGTATCTTGTCTATTCTCCACATCTTCCCATTATTAGTAAACAATTTTGTTATTTTGTGTGTGGGGGTGTTTTGCCTGCCTGCATGTGTGTGTGAGGGTTTCGGATCCTCTGGAATTGGAGTTACAGACAGTTGTGAGCTGCCATATGGGTGCTGGGAGTTGAACCCAGGCCCTTTGGGAGAGCAGCCAGTGCTCTTAACCACTGAGCTAACTTTGTTTTTTAAAACTACTTTTTTTTTAACTAACAAATATTTGTAAATTTGGGGGGTTTAGTCTTTTCACTTCTTGTTGCAATTTTGGTAGAATTTTTTCAAGATCTTATGCTTTTCTGTTTTTACTGTTTTGGGGGTGGGGTGGGGTGAAATTAATGTTTTCATTTTGTAGCCCAGGCTGGTTCTCTACTCTACTCTCCAGAGGGTTGGGATTACAGGTGTGAGGCACCGTGCACTGCTTTTACTTGTCCTTTATGCTTGCTGAGGGCTGGCTGACCAGTCAGGCAATTGACCTGGGATCCCCATGAAACCTAAGAGCAGTTCCTGGACAGGGTCAGGGGAGGACATAAAGCTGTGATTGCAGTTTTGGTCCAGTAGGCTGTGTGGCAGGCAAGCTCTGGACCTCCATGTTCTAGGTGGGCAGCCATACCCAGCACTGATCACTGGGTATGGCAGCTCTCTTGAAAAGCTGTTACCGTGGTGACCCCAGTGCAGGGAGGCCCAAGAGGCACTGTTTTCCCAGGTTAGAATCCTCTTGAAGGGCTTAGAAACATTCTTTACCTGGATGGAATAACAAGCCAACCCACTGACTAGAGCGCCTGTTCTCACACAAATAACACAATTCTAAGCAGAGTCTAGTGTTTTGTTTTTCATGTAGCCCAGGCTAACCTTACACTCCCTATTCAGTTACGGATGACTTTGGCCTCTCCCCTGCAATCCTCTTGTTTCTTTCTCCCAAGTGCTGTGATTACAGGGTGGAGGGGGACCACACACAGTGACTGCACCAACAGGGACTAAACTTGGGGCCAAAAGCATGATAGGCAGGCACTCGACCAGCTGAGCTGCCTTCAGCTCCTAACCTGTTCTCCTTAATTTACATGGTCCATCATTATTTCTCCTCCTCCTCCTTCTACTTCTGCTTCTTCTGCTATTTTGTAGTGATAGGGACTGGACCCAGGGCCTTATGAATACAAGGTAAATGGCCTTCCAATGAACCACTTCACTTAAGTGTGTAGGTTCACTTTAACTCAACCCTGGTTCTAACTGCTGCCATCTCTTCTACAGAAAAATTTATCTCTAGCCAGATTTGGTGGCCCACCCCTATAACCACAACTTAGGAGGTAGAGGCAGGAGGGTCAGCAGTTCAAGGTCACCCACAACTACATGTGACTGTCTTCAGCTACCCTCTCCCCACTCCCTGAGAAAGACTCCTCAGCTTTGAATTCTAACCTTTCCAGTTTTCAATTTCCCCCACATCCATGACTGCCCTTGCCTCTGCTTTCCCCCCTTTCCATCAAATACTATTCTTGTTAAGTTAGCAACTTGGCACAGAATAGACACTGAGCACCTGTGTGCACCTGCTGTCTACTTCACTCTGTGAAGTAGTGACTCCATCGCTACTCCGCGCTGTAGTCGAGAAAACTGGGGTGCAGTGAATGTGGGCATGGTCACTACCGAGTGAAGTTAAAATCTCAGCCAGTTGTTTGTTCTGAATCAGGGTCTTGTTATGTAGCCCAGGAAGGCAATCCTCCTGCCTCAGCCTCCCAAGTGCTAGCATTTAGCTCTGAGCCTCTTTAGTTTTCAGTCTTTAAGTAATGATGCTTCTGGCTCTAAGTAAAAGAAAGTCCCTTAAAAACAACAGAATAGGTCTAACCCCTGCTCAGATATAGCCCATGGTAGTTCAGTATCCAACTGGGTACCCTAGTAAGGGGAACAGGGACTATTTCTGTCATGAACTCAATGGCTGTCTCTTCGACTCCTCCCCCCCCCCTCCAGAGGAGGACATTGTAGCCAGTCATGAAGAGACCTGATAAGGTAGGGTCAGATGGAAGGGGAGGAGGTCCTCCCCTATCAGTGGACTTGGAAAGGAGCAGGGAAGAGATGAGGGAGGGATGGGGAGAGTGGGAAGGAATGAGGGAGGGGGCTACGGCTGGGATGCAAAGTACATAACCTGTGATTAATAGAAACATAAATAAATTATTTTAAAAAAAGTAACGGAATAGAAAGGCTGGAAACCTTAGTGGCTCAGTGTGACTATCAAAGACTTGGCCTTTCTACTCCATCTATTCCACCCCTGATGTATCGAGGCTTTGTCCCCAGCAAGAATTCTCAAGGGTTCCGGATGTCTGCTGAAGTGTTACACCATCACACCAAGGACCAGTTAGAGGCAAAAGCAACCTCATTTCTACTTGTTTATCCCTTTCTGAGGAGCTAAGGCTAACCCCCAGGACCCTACCGGCTATAGCACATTCCCTCCATCTTGTCCACAGTGCCAGAAGCCCAAGCATAGAATCTAGACCATTTTTAAAAGCAAAGTTTGCTTGCCTGATGGTCTTACCCTTGATCCTCACCTGACTCCCCTTCCCTGAAGCCCCTGAGTAGAAGCACCCCTGCCCCACACCCACTGGGTTACCATTCACTGATGTTCCATGTGTCAGAAACTGAGACATTGCGATGGGAGGAAATTCAGCCTTCGGGAGCCACTTCTTTCGCCCACCTCAGTGAGGCCGCCGACCCTCACAGCCTTTGTGGGCTTGAGTATTTTAATCTTCACACTGTAGTTTGGAAAAGTTGGGACCAAAGGAAGTACCTGCTCCAAAAGGTTAAGGCCCTCAGATTGGAGGCAAGGCCCCACACCCCAGTTCTTGCCTGGACTCCACAATTCTGGCTTCACATTCTACTGAGTTAAAAAATATATTTGTGTCCTGGGGTGCACACTTGGGTGGCAGAGGACTTGCCTAACTTGTGCAAGGCCTGGGTTTCCAGCTCCGGCACATTTGTATACACTAATCTGCGTTTAGGAGCAGAGAGGGTAAACAGTGCCATCTGCCGTTGTAAATGAGGACAGTGGCTCAGTCTTCCCACTAGCTGAGGGACTTCTGTATACTGCATTCTGCCATCCTCAGTGGGCTTAGCTGAGCATGCCATGTTGCCGAGCGGATGATTCAGATTCCAGCAGCTCTCCAGTAAGTAATCCTTGTGTTAATTAAATTATTGTAATGGTCATGCCTAGATTCTAGGACCACCATGTCCCACCGCCATTAGCTGGATAACTCAAGTTCTCCTTGAAGCCCCTTTTCTATAGAACTCCAGCTCCTTCCACAGGCTTCACAGAGCACCACAGTTCTCTCTTCAGCCAGGAAGGGCCTCAAGATGGAACTCCTGTGAGAGAGAGCCAAATGGCCCTGCAGGTCTCATCTCCCACCTAGAGGCTTTCTTGGGATGGCGCCGGGCAGCTGTTCCCCTCAGCCTCTGCCCTGCCCCATGTGACAGGACAGGGCAGGCACTGGTCACAGGGCAGACCGAGAAGTCTGCTACTCCCCAGCTCTGCCGGCGTTACCCTAGCAATCCCCACTCCAGCGCCTTCCTTCTCCACCCTCAGCCCGCCCCTTCCTCTGGCCCCATAGCCCTGGACACAGTACACACGGCCCAGAGTCTCTTCTGGAAGGGAAATAAAAGGAACTGCTTGGGTTCCCATGGCTATGGTCAACACCTTCATCCCAGGGTTCAGTCCTCACAGTCCGCATTATATTCCAGGGTAAGGCTTCTCCCCAGGGCACCCTCCTGCTTGCTTCTGGGATTGGGCCGTGGGGATAGAGGAGTTCATCCACTGTGACACTGGGGTCAAGTTGCCATCTAGATTCGAGAACTGGGGTGTCTGTGGAAAGGGGAATCGGGGAAATAGAACAGCTGCATCTAACAAAGTTTTGTGTTATCTTCTCCATGGAAACAGGGTGAAAGCAGGGAGGAAGGAAACACAGCAGAGAGCTTAGAGATGCTTGCTCCGTGGCTGGGAGGTGGCAGGTTCAGCGGCTAAAGGGTTACCCAGCACAGACAGGGCTCTAGGTTCAGTCCACAGTAGGTAAAAGAAACAAAGAACAACAAATGACCTACAAATTCAAGCTGGGGGTACTGGGTGGTTGGCACCCACCTGATCCCAGCATGGGGGTGGGGTGCAGAAGGATCAAAAAGTGTTTGGTGAGCCTAGGCTGCAGAGACCCTGCCTAAGAAGAAATGCTTGCTGCAAGTTCACACCACAAGCAGGGCTTTGCTGCCTGTGTCACGATGGTGCAGGGGTCAGACAGCTAAAGGGGCAGACCCTGTGCTTCAGGTACACAGGACACTGCCCGCTACTTCGGTTCAGCATGGGCCAGCCTTACGGGCAGGTGACTGGTCAGCTACTCCGAGGCGCTCCAGGAGTGGCCTGGCCTCCGGCGCACCGCACACTCCTGCCGCCCATCCAGTCTCCACAATGTTCTGTCATCTCCAGGGAGAGGCTACCTCCCAGGCGTGGGCATGAACGGCTCAGCTCCCACATAATCCCCGGGTATACAGGTATGTGCGGAGGTCGGAATGGGGCCCCCTTATCAGAGTGTGTGTCCTGAACTAACACATCTCTCTGTCTGTTAGGCTTTATACCACAGGCGCGGTTTATTTTTGCCAAGAACTGCAACCAGGTCTGGGCTGAAGCTATGAATGACTTCACACAGAGGCATGGGGAACAGGCCAGCCATGAATGGCCAAGGGAGGCCAAGGGGGAAAGAGAGGCGGAGAAAGACCACGGGCCGGAGGCGGGAGAGCCAGTGCTGAAGCAGAAGGTGGGGCAAGTGAGGCGGGAAGGCTAGTACAGGGCATTTGTGTGCAGGCCTGGGGGCGCCGTGGCATGTGGCTGTGGATACCCGGCATGGGGCTGGCTGCCAGCTGTGTCCTGGGCGCCTGAACTTACTTTTTCTTCAACTTCTTTTACAAGGCTTCCCCGTACTCCATGGATGATACAGACCCCCAGAAGTTCTTCATGTCAGGTGAGGGGGGTGGGGGGGGAGAGCAAAGGCCTGGCGAGCTCCCCCAGTGTCGTGACAAGGCATCCCGCCCCCCTCCGCAGGCTTCACTGGCTATGTGCCCCGTGCCCGCTTTCTCTTTGGCTCCGGCTTCCCTGTGCTCACCAACCAGGCGCTGCAGGAATTTGGGCAGACATGCTCACGGGGCAGGGCACGAAAGGATCCCAAACCTCTCTCCCCACTTCCCAGGCCCAGCTTTCAGAACCTGGGTCTTCTGCCCCACTATGGAGGCTACATACCAGGTGAGAAGAGCCTGTGAGAGGCCTTGGGGACTGCGATGTGTGTGCGGTGGGGTGGTCTGGGGAACAGACATGGGGATGTCAGACCCTGGGATGCACCTTTTGAGAGGACGACTGAGCAGCTCAGTTTGGAGAGTCTGTGCAGCTGTCTGAGAAGGAAGCGGACCTCTCATGCCTTTGGCTACATGTGACAGACTCTCTTGGCCACACAGGATAGAAGTTCCAGTTTGGTGGTACATTTGGGCATCTCACCCACGATGCTCTGGGCCTCAGTACCACTGAGAAACAGCCATTGGCTTAAGTACCTGGATTTCAAGTTCTCCCCTTTCATCTGACCACAGTGGGCCCTTTTGGAAGCAAGACAGGTGGGTGGGGGAGGGGCACAAAGAAAATGGTTTGGAGGCTGAGCACCTTTTATTAATAGGTGTAATAAATAAATAAATAAATAAATACATAAACAGAAGCCTGGCTCCTCCCTATTCTGGCGAGCAGGCACTGGCCACTGCCTATTTACAGTATGGCAGGCTTAGGGCTGCCCCAACACTGTCAACCATCCTCCCTATCCCTCAGCCTGGTGAGCCTACAAACGGCCTCTGGGCCACCTCCCTCCAGACTTGTCTACACCCATGGAGGTGTTGGCCCAGATGGGCCAGGAAAAATCTTGGCAGCCTGGCACCGTGTCCCTCCCCTCGTTTCCTGGGTAGAAGTTTGGACAAGGTCGCTGGGACAGTTGAGGAGTAGTTAATACTGAGCACGGGGAGCAGGTGCCAGCACAGGGTACGTGGGCCAGCTCTCAGTCTACTTTTTGTAGCCAAGCCTAAGGGCTTGGGAAGGGCTCGCAGGCTCCGAGTCTCGGGGAAAATGAGGGTCCCTGAGGCCACCAGCATGCACAAGGCCTCAGTTTTGGCTGCTTCCAGGAGGCGAACTTGGAGTTGGGGTCAATGTCACATAGGCCAGAGGCACCAAGCCAGCGTCAGGGCCACGGCTGCAGCGCAGCCAGTCTCCTCCGGCTGGTCCCAGCACGCGGAGGACATCTCCTTTGTGGAAGCTCAGTTGTCCAGGGCCTGTAGCCAGATGGTGGCACAGTGCCTGCACCTCGCTGGAGAAACAAGTGGTGGTCAGAGAAGCCCTACAGAAAGCCGGTCTGGCTCCCCAGTACTCCATTTCCCTGGCCGTACCACGGAGGCTTGGAGGGCGGGGCTGGAGAGCGTGGCTCTGGCAGGTTCTCCCTGGGCTCCGGCTCCCGTCTGGCCCCCATCGTCTGGGCTACTAGCTGGAACACAGACTTGTCCAGGCTCAGCCAGTCCGAGGGCAGCCTAGGGGAGAAAACAGACCATTCTGCCTGTGTGCCGATTCACACGGACGGGCCACACCACTGCCCACACCAGCAGTGGCTCTCACCTGTTTATGGGCCGGGCTTCCCGCTGAGTTTTCCGCGAACCAAACAGGTGTCCCCATTTGATGCCCCCGGGTGGAGGCTCTGCAGTTCCTTCCTCATTTTCCGTTGGTGGGGCAACAGGCCCTTCCCTCTCCCGACTGCGCCTCAGCTCAGCTAGCACAGAGTCAGGGGGGCTCCCCATCCAGAAAGGCCAGCCCCTTTCTTGGCCAAGGGCCTCCTCGGGGGCGGGGCAGGCCTCAGCCCCTTCCACTACCCCTTCCCGAGGTGGAGGTGGCGGGGCCTGGGAAGGGCCCCCACCGCCTGCTCCTTTCCTTTTCTCACCGCCACCGCTGCTACTGCGAGGGAATCTGGAGCCCTCAGCAGCGCCGTCGATGTAGACCTGGGAGGTCTGCATGAGCTGGTACCACCAGCCAGCCTGCCTGCCTCGGGCCCACCGGCCATGCTCCGAGCTTCCCCCCACCACAGCCACCTCTTCTGTGTCTTCCTCATCCTCTTCTCCACCTTCGGAGGCCCCTACACCCTTCACCCGCTCCCCCGGGGCCGCCCTGTCCAGGTCTCCGGGGCACTCGTGGCCTCGGGCCCTGGCCAGCTGCAATGTGGAGTGCGCAGACAGCAGCAGGTCCTGGGACACACGCAGCAGTTCCTTGTGCTGCCGCTGCTGCCGCCCGCTCTGCAGCAGCCGGTGCTGGAACAGCAGGTCGAGGCTGAAGGGCAGCAGAGCCAAGGGCTGGAGCAGAAGCAGCAGCTCCTCAAAGAGGCCAGGGCAGGCGGGGCGAGCCGCACGCAGAAAGCCCCAGGGCTGGTAGTGGGTCTGGATGACGTCTAGGGAAAGAGAGGGGAACGGGTCACACACAGAAGTCCGGCCCCGCCTGAGGGCACTGAGAAGCAACCTGTGCTAGCCACTGCACACATCTGCAGTCTGTGCAGTCTGCTTCAGTCTGCACAAAGCCTGCTGCACAGGATGAAGTGCAGACACCCCATCACCTGAGATGGCAGCTCTGAGTTTAGAGAGAAATGTCAGGGTTCATGGCCACCCTAACTGCTAGGCTGCCTAGGTTGGCAGCCACTGTGAAGGTTCTAAGCCGGGGAAGGTCTCAAGCGGAAGCCCCACACTGAGAAGGAAAGTCTGCATGGTCCCCAACCTCCTGTACCGAGCTGGTAAGGCAGGGCAGGTGTGGGCCTTACCTTCATGGTTATACAGGTGATTAAACCAGAACTCCAGGGACCGGAGGCTGCAGAGAGACAGGTGAAGGGTGAGTCTAGTGGGTAGCAGCAGACAGCGAGGCCCCAGGAGGGCAGCGCACAGGGGCAGACACAGGGAGGAATGCAGAGGAGCATGTAGGTGGACGCTGCCTGGGTCGCCTTGTACTGCAATTTTGGAAAGTCAACGGGGCGAGCATGAGACACATAAGTCAGTGAGCTCTTCTCTGGATGGAGGTGGTCTGCATGGGTGAGGGAGACACTGAGGAAAGGCTGTGGGGGAGGGGGAGGGAGCGGCTGGCACTACTGTGTGCTACTGTGACACGCATTCTGAGGCAGGAGCTAGAAGCAGAGTTGGAGCAGAGAGGGTCACAGTTTGCAGACCCGGAACATGGAGAAACAAGCCATGGGCTTGTGAACGTGGAAGAGCGCCGAGGGTGGTGCAGCCGGGTGGATAACGGGATGCCAAGGCCCCACAGACACTGCCTGGCGCCGGACGGCCAGGCCAGCCCCTCAGAGGCAGCTGAGCCGCCGCTGCGCACACTCACTTGAGCAGGCCGAGGATGAAGGCGTTGAAGCGCATAGTGTGACTGGTGAGTTCTGGGAACTGGCTGACTTTGTTGGAAAGGCCATGCAAGACCTTGGTGGACGGGCCTGGGGAGAAGACGGGATTGAGAATCACACTTGTAAGTTCAGGAACCCTAAATTCAGTCTGGAGTCCAGTGTTGTGATCTAGTGTTACCTAGCTGTGTGGACGCCTCCACCACGCTCCAAGGCGTGTTTTTACGCTGGCCAATGATCACATCTAGTACGAAGGCCTTGAGTCCGTCCTCCAGCACAGCTTGGACGGCAGGACACAAGTACTTGAGGACCAGGTGGCCGACATTGGGGCTCACAGAGCTGTTCCCCAGCTTTGCCTGCAGACACAGAGGGCAGCAATGAGAAGGCTGACCTGTTCTCACGTGCTAAGCCCTCCTACCCCCCTCCCCCCCGCCATTTCCGTCCCTGGGCTCCAACTCCGGGCTCTGGAGTTGAGAGAGCAGAGGGCAAGGGGGAGTAACAGCACGCAAACAGCCGAGTCACCCTACCTTGACGCCGGGGTCCCGGCTTGTGCCAAAATGGGCCACGATAAGGTCCACAGCCGTGTTGACAGCTTTTACCAGCCCTGTGAGGAAGACTGATGAGGCTCGCCCAGCGGAGGCTGACCCCTTGGTGGGAAGAGGTTGTCCCACTCAGCCTTGTCCCTACCTGCCCACACACCTCACTGCCCTTTCATCCGCAGAAGTAGGTGGCTCTTCTCTTCACGGAGGGCTCTCCCTTTGGAGACCTTTGTCTCACTTAGCTCTACGCGCAACTCTCCCTTGTCTCCTGCCAAGCTCCTGCCCCTTGGCCCATACTTACCAACATCTGGTCACTACTGTGCTTTAGAGCATGTTCCTGTCAGTCCTTTCTCAGATGTCACCAACATGCTGACCTAAAGTGGCTTCAACTACCATACTTGGGAACCTTTTGTTTGGAGTTTCTGAGATGGTCTCACTCTGTTTCCCTGGCTGGCCTGGAACTCACAGAGATCCACCTGCCTCTGCCTCCCAAGTGCTGGGTAAAGTTGTTTGCCACCATGCCCAGTCAAGTTTTTTTGTTTGTTTGTTTGTTTGTTTTTTAAGATAGGGTCTCCTCCCCCGTACACGCCCGGGAGTAGCAGCCTGGCTAGATCCCAGGGGAGGACATTGCAGCCAGCCCTGAGGAGACAAGATGAGCTGGGGTTGGATGGAAGGGGAGGAGATCCTCCCTGTTGGTGGACTTGGAGGGGGCGGGAAGGAGATGAGGGAGGGATGGGGAGAGTGGGAGGGAATGAGGGAGGGGGCTACGCCTGGGATGCAAAGTACCTAACCTGTGATTAATATAAAAATAAATAAATTACATTAAAAAAAAGATAGGGTCTCACTATGTACCCCTGGCTATCCTGGAACTGACCAGCCTGGCCTGGAACTGAGATCCACCTGCTCTCCTCCCAAATGCCAGGACTAAAAGGCACACAGCACCATGCCAGGCTCCAGCAAAACAAAGCGAAACAAAACAACCTAAAATCATGTATCAGTCTCTTTCGTTGTACTGGATTTGCTGAGAAGAGGGGCCAGAGACTGATGCTTGGGTTCCTGGTACATGACCTTTGCTCACTCACACACTACACAACTCGACACCACAGCTCTTTCCCTAACGCTCACAGCCTCCTTTATTGGTATCTGGGCTTTAGACAGAGGTGTTCTGGAGGATTAGCTAGCAGGGCACCAGGGACAGCACATAAAGACACGAACGCCTGGACCAGGCTGGGTGTTGACAGGCACCTTTTTTCTGAAGTATATCAATGGAAATGGCCTCCGAGTTGCCATCTGGAGACAGACAAAACTCAGCTGGAGGCTTCTCAGTTAAGGAAAAGGGGTCCTGGAGGTCAGGGCAGGTCAATGATAATGGCTTTGCAACCTGACCTGGAAAGAAGAGAAAAACAATGTCCCAAGAGGCTCTTCCCAAGTGTTCTTGGCTCAGCTGAGTGCCCCACACCCTCTAAGACTAACTGACCCCTCCCCCACCCTTCCAAGCTAGCCCTGGGTATACCAGGGATCTTGGCCACACACCGTTCAGCCGGCAATTCAGATGGCTGGCAGTACCGAAAGAACTGGGGAACTCAGAGATGGGGTTTCTGCGGGCCAGCAGAGCTTCCTGTGGCCTTCGATCTAGACTTCCTGACAAACCAGGTGGCCCTAACGGGTTCTTCCTCCTGTATTCCCGCCACTTGAGGGCTTGAGGGGAGAGGTGGTTGGCTGGAAGCAGAACAGATGAGAGAAAGAGTTAGAAGGAGAAGCCTTTCATGTCCCCCCAACGGCCCGTGTAGAATGCTAGGGTTAGGAGGTGTGTCAGACATCTGTAGCCGCTGTGGATGTTACCCCTGCTGAAAGCATGAGAGAGCATTCAAAGGAGAGGCGGGCCTGCTTGGGCTATGGATGCATACCATTGCTGGACCTGGAGGCCATGCTGCCCTCACCGCCACCTCGAGCCAGGCTCTCTGCCCGGGTAAAGCCAGATCTCCAGGAGCCCAGAGGTGGCAAGCTTCCAGTGCCATGAAGTCGGTACTCAGCCAAGATCGGAACCTTCTCGTCTGCCTTCTGTGGCTGCTGGGAGGCAGGCCGAACAGTGGGGCAGGTGTGGCTCCATGGGGGTGGACTTTCTGCTGCTGTGGCCTGCTCAGGAGGAGGGGAGCAGGAGGTAGAGGCAGATGAGTCAGTGCTAGGCCCAAAGGGGCCGGCACTCCGGACCGGCGAGTAGCTTCCCAGGGGTGAGGGCCTGGAGGTCTCCGGTTCAGGCCCAGCTTTTTTGGCACCTCCGCCAGTGGTCCGGGATGTGAGTGCCTGTGGCTCTTCTGAGGGAGCTGGGCCCTGAGTGGTGGAGATGACCAGCGTGGCGGGCTGCTGTGCACGGCCGCAGCCTGAGAGGCTGTAGAGCTGGGAGAGGCTGTGGAGGGCCCGGGCCTTGGCCAGCTGCTTCGGGAAGTGATGCTGGAACACGAAGGGCTGGATAGGCAGCGAGGTTGGCCTCTGTTCCTTGCTGTAGCGAAGGACTGGCCGGCTTTCAGTGCCGCCCCCTGCAGCGACAGGAATGGAGAAGCACTGAGACAGAGACATAGAAACCTGCATGAGGAGAAGACAAGCAGGCCATATCCCACGGAAACTACAACTATGGGCAAGCCTGGGCTGGCAGGCCTGCCAGGAGTGGGGAAGGACCCTGCTCCTCCTTGTAAACACGCCCTGTGTTGTGTCTGGACTGTCTCCTGCCTCTCCACTCTCTGAGATGTTAAGGCGCTACCTCACAGAGCACGGCCTCTCTTGCAAAGGGGGTTGTATTTCAGCCTTTTCACACAGACGGCTCCCAAGCCCACAGCTTGAAGTTTGCCTTCTTGACCACACTGCTGTGGGGCTTTGCTTTTGTTTTAGATGAAAACGCCTTGCTAGAAAGACTGCCCCCGAGCCCCGGGGAGGTTTTCAGACGACCATCCTCTATCTGCCCACTCTTCCTGATGCCTTTCCATTCTGTCAATTGTAGAGCCGCTTACAATTCCCAGAGTTGCTGACCTCGAGCTCACATCTATCCCTCACCCTCTCCGCTCACTCACACACTCTCCTTAGTGTCTGGGCAAATACAGCAGCAGGACACTTGCAGCCAAACCAGCCTTTCTGTGCCTGTGCAGCCACGATCCTGCTCTCCACAATCCCCTCACAGCAACTTCAACAGCTACGTCTACTTTCCTTGAAAAGGGATGTGTTATCCAGCTCTGTTTTCTTTTTTTTTTTCCAGCAAGTTTTCAGGTCAATGTTCCTTAAACCTGCGGTCCAGAACAATGCAGGGGGCCACGGCATTTGTTAATGAACTGCTCGCCTAAGGAAACACTGCTCATGCTGCAGATATTGGATGGAACACTAGGTGGCGCCACATACGCTTACAGGGCCTGGGCCCCTGGGTGTGGCTCAACTCTTAACACGCAGGAATTCATTTCTCGACAGATCAAGAGACTCAACTTACTCACTTTTGTTTTTAAGACAGGCTCTATTGTAGTTCAGGCTGACTTTGAACTTGCTATGTAGCTAAGATTGAACTTGCCTCAGCATGAGCCACCCTGCTACACATAGATCAGGAAAATTTAGAGACTTGAAGCCATTGTCTCAAGTTAAGGTCACACGCATCAGGAGATCAGCAGAGGCAGAATTCTAGCTGGAGTCTGGCTTTGGGGGCCAGCGTTCTCCTCGGCTTGCCAAGCTGTCTGTCTCCACCAGTGAGTCACAAGGGTGCACAGCCTCAGAGAAGTGTTTCAGAATCACGCTCAGGGGAGATTGTCAAACTACTCCCTGACAACCTCAGTGCTTAGAGGACACTCATTCTCCTGCTATGTTCTAGTCACACTTCAACCAGCCCTTAATCATACCGTATTCGTTAGCGTCCTGGGCCCTCCGGTCCCCGCCTGAGATCCTAGCACCACCCTTCCTGGTCAGACCTCTCGCCAAGGCGGCCTCTCACCCTGTTTCATTTCTTTTTTGTAAAGTGTCAGAATATACATCTTTTTTTTTTTTTTAAAGATTTACTTATCATTTATGCAGTGTTCTGCCTACGTGCCAGATAGATAGTTGTGAGCTACCACGTGGTTGGTGGGAATTGAACTCAGGATCTTTGGAAGAACAGCTAGTGCTCTTAACCTCTGAGCCATCCCCCTGGCCCCGGAAATTATTTCTTAGTGTGCTTCTTGTTACTTATCACAGGATTTCTGGGACCAAACAGTTAAATGAATGAGCTTCTATCTCAAATCACCTTATATAGATCTAATTTCCTGAAAAATAAATTTATATTATCTCCTGTGATTATTGGTCAAAGAATAAAGACAATGTTCTCGGGCATGTAGGTGCCCATATTTTCGTAAGTTAGGTGGCTCTCTCCTCAAATTCTCATCGTAGCCAGTCTCACAAACTCTCCTCTCCCCTGGGGACTGCACTGTGGGGACTGAATTTAGTCTACTGTACCTGGGCAGGCCCTGCACTGAGCTCACTGCAGGGCCCCATTTTAAAGCACAGCCTGTTTAGGTACAAGTACAGAAATATGAGGTCTATCTTCCTTCCACTTAATCACACTTCGAGGCTGAACTGACTCTTCTCAGCCATAGCTTTATGACAACCACAGCTTTATTAGCACCTAGATAGAGTATACCTGAATCATCTATTTAGTCCTGCTCTTCAAGAAAATACTGCAAAAACAAAACAAAAAACAAACAAAAAACTGCTGGGTGCTGGTGGTGGCACACGTCTTTAATCCCAGCACTGGAAAGGCAGAGGCAGGTGGATTTCTGGGTTTGAGGAGAACCTGGTCTAAAGAGTTTCTAGGACAGTCAGGGCTACACAGAGAAACCCTGTCTCAAAACAAACAAACAAACAAGAAAATGCTGTCCTCTGCTGCATGTGTCTACCATCCAAGCACAGAAGCAGAGGCATGGGGAGACCTCAAACCCAAATCCTCCTTGCTGTTCTCAAGATATGGCATGGGGCAGAAGAATGAGTTTAGAAGGAGACACTTTGAAGAACACGGGTTAGTTCTACCATCTGCAAATACCCAAAACAAGTTTTCTCCCTTTTCTCTGAGGAGGTTCTTAAGAGGACTCGGCAGAGACCGCAGCGCATCATGAACTGGGTGTAGTCAGTTCCTGAGTACCCTGGGAAGCTGATCAGCACTCACCGAGTCAGGAGAGGGACGGTCATCTCTGCTGGGACCTACCAGCACATCTGTCTTTACCTCTGTGCATGTCTTTGGAAACTGCTGACTCACATTTTATAATCAGTTACATGCCCCAAATCAGCTCAAGGAGACCTTACAAATCAAATTTCACTCTGGACTCTGCTTTATTAGTTTTGTTCTATCAAGATTTGGCAAGACCCTCTTTTCTGAATGTCAGCCCTGCTTGTCAGGTCCTCAGGAGGCATTTCAGCTTTTTCCTGTCATTCCCAAACTGTTTTTTCCTTGGTCACTCATAATTCAATGAACTCATCTGCTGAGTTTAAAAAGGGTGTGCAGAATCCAGGGGAAAGACCCATGACAGGTCTCTGGAGACCTGCCTCAGCAGAAAGGTCACGCTGGGCACTGGGGATGAAGCTCTGCTGCTAACTTTTTCCTTCCACCATTTAGACTTCAGGATCAAACAACCTGTTGACAAATGCCTTCACTGGCTGCACCATCTCACTGACTAAATAAAAATATTTAAATTAAAAAAATTAAAAATGTCTTTAAAATTTTTAGTATAGTAAAAATTCTTTAATGGCTGGCCCTCTCCTATCTCTTTCCTTTCCCATTTTCTTTTCTATGTGGTGTGTGTGGCATGCGGGTGCATGTATGTGTGTTTGCATGTGTTTGCATGGGTACTTGTGGAGGCTCCCGGCTGATACTGGGGATCGCCCTTGATCACTCATCTTCCTTATTCATTGAGGCAGGGTATCTCAATCAAACCCAGAGCTCTTGGAGATGGCCAGGGCTGATAGCTCACTGGGCCTGGGTAGCCCTGTCTCCGCCTTCTGTGGGCTACCACACCTACCAGGCATTTGTGGCATTACAGGTTTTGAGTGTGGCAACTGTGTGCCACTCTCTAGACCCCATTTAAAACGTTTAAACATATTGAGACAATGTTGGCTGGCCTGCAACTTGCTATGTAGAACAAACTGACCTCAAACTCAGAGATCCACCAGCCTCTGCCTCCTGAGTGCTGGGAATAAAGGTGTGGGCCACCAAGCCTGGGTAAAACACAAATTTTAATTTACCACTGGATGTGTGCATGTACACGTGTAGGAGTCAGAGGACCATTCTGCAGAGCTGTTCCTTTCCTTTCACGTTTATCTAAGTTCTACGGATTGAACTCAGGTTGCCATGGTCCAACTGCAAGTGCTGTTAACCCGCAGGGCCATCTCATTGGCCCGACCTTAAACTCCTAATTGATTCTCCATCCTTCACTTCCTTAATGCTGAAATTACAGATGTGCCCACCAAGCCCAGCTTCATCTCCGACCTTAAATCACAGGATCCCCGGGCGCTACTCTTGTTTACTTTATACTTCCACACACTCTTCCTGGATGACCAGTTTTCACCACCATTCCCTCCTTTCCTTCCTCCGCTATTGCTCCCTCCTGTCTTCCCTCCCCCTGGGATAAGGTCTCACTGTGTACCTGGCGGGGCAAGAGATCACTGAGTAAATAAAGCAGCCTGTTGGGGCCCACAGAAGCCCACTCTTACTCCAGGAACATTCTAGTCTTAGTAACTTTCTCAGTCCAGTAACTTTAGCAGCCTCTGTCAGGAAGACCTTTTCCACAGCTTCTACCCAAACCACCAAGGATCTTTCCAAAGTGCAGGTCCAACTTTGCCACAGAGCAAACAGAAAAGCAAACCAAACAACGGCAGTGCAGCAGCTCTCCTCTGCCTCCCCCGTCCTCCAGGCTCTGCGAAATCAGTCTCCTGCAGTTCCTGGAAAGCCAAGATTCCAAGCCTGTGCGCTTTCATACAGACTTCTTCCGTGAGCCTAGAATGTTCTTAGAAGAGTCTACAAATCTACCCCTACTCTTTCTTCCAGGCTTAAATGTAAGTGGCGGAGTCCTCCCAGACACTGCACTCTGAGGTGTTCTGAGTGGCTTAGCCCCCAGCCCTTTGCGTGTCCCTCCTTGAGGACGCTGTCTCTCGGGCACCACTGTAGTGCAGGCCCTGCTATAAGATACTTACTTGAAATGCAAAATAAAGAACTGGTTTAGGGAGGGCACGTGGCACTGAAAGGTTCAGACAAGGTTCAGTTCGGGGGTTTTTGTTTTGTTTTTTTCTTAAAGAAGGGGGGGGGTCTCATTTTGTTGCCCATGCTGGCTGGCCTCAAGGAATTAGCCTGCCTCAGCCTTCTAAGGAACATGCCTAGGTCTCAGGCTCTTTAGTGCAAGATTACATCAATGATCAAAGAACAAACTAGTGTTACCTACTCTTTCCTTCACTTGTCTTAAGCACTGCAAATCCCTGGGTGTCTACAACTGACCACGTGCCCCGCCTCTTCCAGGAATTCCTTCAGGGTTCTCCAGAACAACAGTCTCCAAGTCCCAATCATCTGTCTACTTGGCCTTCTCTTCTCCCGGTCCCCACCCAGGGGCAGCACCATGCTGGACCACAGAGGCCCAGGCTGGTGCCGAGTGAATGCATATCCTGGTACTCTCTTAGCTCCTTACCGTCAGCTCTTGCATCCCTCTGGGTATGGCTGTTGGCTGGGCTCCGTGGGAGAGCAGGCCCAGGATCCATCAGCTGGGCCAAGGGGCCCTGCCCAGCAGCTCTGAGGCCAGGAAGTGATATCTCACTGGACTGGGAGGCCTGACAAACCTGGGTGGACCACGGATCTGGGCCAAGGAGGTCCAGGCTTGGCCCCAAGGGCATGGATGGCAGGCTATGGCTACACCGAGTGCCCTCATCAGGTGGGCCTGCCCTATCTTGCCGGGCTTCTTGGATGGGTGAGAACTCCTGGGAAGAATCTCCAACGCTCACCCGAAGTGGTGGGGAGCCAGAACCTGCAGCTTTCTTCCGGCCTTTGGCCAACTCAGCAAAAGAGGTGACCCTCCTGGGTGAGGAGGCAGGCCCGGTTAGGGCTGCAGGGCCCTCACTTAAGCGCACCGGGCAACTCAGCATGCGCTCCAGTGGGCCCAGGCGGACAGGGGGACTGCGCTCCAGGCTCCGATCATAGCTTCGGGAGCGCTGCCGGCCGGTGCTGAGGTTGGGGGGGGAAGTATTTGTGTACACCTGTCCTTCAACTACAGGGGGGCCCATGGCAGTTGCTGCTTCTGCCGAGGAAGCCACTGCTGCTTGTTCCTCTGGCTCCATGTCTGGCTTCTGGAAGAGGTAATACTCAGAGGGCTGGCTGGGGTCTGGGCCTGAGCCAGGGCCTGGTGGAGGACTTATCTTGGTGTGCTCTTCAGAGCAACTGGTGATGGAAGAGCCAGCTGGGCTTGGGGACGACTGTGAGGACAGGTCACAGGTGACGAGTTTATAGTAATTCTGTGTGGCCACCACGAGGCGGGCCTGGCTCTGGAAGCAGGCTGTGAGGTCAGTCACAGCCGGGCAGGGCTCACAGTGTGGGTGGTAGGAGTTGCAGTTGGCATCGAGCTCCGGAGAAGAGGCGTGAGGGCAACCACAGCCCTCTTCCCTGTCCCCATCTTCAGGGTGGTGGGACTCACAGGACATTTTTGACTCAGCTGGGGAGGGCTGCAGGTCCAGGTAAAAGGCTCCAGGGTCTGAGTGGCTGCAGAAGGACTGAGGGACGGAGTTGAGGTTAGCACGGGAGCTGCCATGCATCTTATTGTAGAGGGTGCTGAATGTGACCAGCACACCGTCTGAGCTGGTGCAGGACGAGTCACTGGCATAGCCCATGGACTGGTCAGCCGCCTCGGACTGACTGGACGTGCTGCTATAGTGGCAGCGCTGGGCTCCGGAACTAGGCTGTCCAGGGTTTCTTGGGGACTCATCTGAACTGAGCTTCCACTCGTGTTCAAAGGAAAAGCCAGAGGTGTCGCTGGCTCCCCCTCCGCTGCCACTCCCACCAGGTCCCCCACACTCATCCAGCTCCATGGTCTCGGCTTCCACCTCAGGCCGGCCGCAGTGGCTAGAGCTGCACTGGGCACCCAAGGTCGTCGCTGGCTCCTGTTCCTGCCCCTCCACCACTCCAGGCCGACTGCGTGCTGCACCCCACGGCCTGCCCAGTCCAGGGCCAGATGGCGGCAGCTGGAAAGAAGACAGGTGGAAGGTGGGCTGGCCGGTGCTATGCAGGTGGAAGGACTGCTGGGTGCCGTCATCGTACAGGTCACCGAGTCCTGTCTCACCCACACTTTCTTGCACCAAGAAGGGATTGTGTCGCTTGGGAGCCACAGGGCCTCTTCCATCCCGACTCCTACTCTTGGTGCTGTCTGAAGCCCGCACAGACGGCCCTGGAGCCAAGCGCAGACTGCTGAACAGCAGGGAGTCAGCCTGCCCCAGGTCTTGGTCAGGCTGAGCAAGGCCCAGCTCGGGTGGGCAGAAGGGATTGGGCCTTGCGCCCACACCTCCTCCACCTGCCCCCGCACGGCATTGCCTGTCTGGGACTTGGCAGTGCACTAAGGGGATATGGTGGACGATGAGGGTCTCTCCAGTCAGCTTAGGGGGGCTATCCATTCTGGAAAGTTCCAACAAGGGCATCAACAGCACCAGACACTGCCTTTGGAGCCCAGTGGGGCAGAGCACATCTCATCAGGAGAGCTTGGCACCTGGAACGAGGAAAAGAAAGGGAACCTGATGTCACCTCCCTGGAGATCAGGGACAGGCCCTTCCCAATTTTCAGATGGACAAGAATCCAAGAGGAATACAGGCTCTGGGTCCAGGGGGAGTTGTGAGAGTTCAGGCTAACTACATGATGGGGCACCGCTACACTCTCTGCATGGCACAGGTCCAGGGTCTGGGGGCCTCTTCATTTTAAGGTCACTGCATATCCAACTGCAAGCAAGGCCAGGCCTCTTCTGATGCCACATGGAAATATGGGGTGCTCAGGGACATGTTCCCCTTCCTTCTTTTTGTAAAATTACATCTCTTTATTTATTTAGAGAGAGTGTGGTTGTATGTGTGTGCCACAGTGTGTGCATAGAGGTCAGGGGACAACTGTGGGGATTCCATTCTCTCCTTCCACCATTTGACTCCCAGGGATGAACTCAGGTCGTTAGGTTTGGTGGCAAGTGTATATTTACTTGCTGAAGTATCTCTCAGGCCTTCCCATTCTTCTCTAAGCAGTAAATAATGACTAACCACACATGCACACACTCTCTTGTATGCATATGTCTGTACACACATGCACATGTGCACACATCCACAGAGGTGGAATAGCGACACAACTCAGAAAACCCATGTAGGATGTCTGGACAGCACAGGGTGCTATGGGAAGGGGCAGTGATGCCTGCACCGCTGTGGCATGGGGAAATTTGGACATATATACTCATAGAAATCAGCTATAATTTTGTGAAAATTTTATTTCAAAGCATACTGTACCAGCTGACTAAAGACGGTCAGCCTGATCCGTTTGGCCCCTATGAATCCTGGAATGTGTGTCCCCTGGTTATAAATACCCTGCCATTGTAGCAGAGCTTCATAAACACATGGAGGAGGCAGTACACGGCTGTAAGTATGGTGATGCCAACCTCTCCCTCCTATGGGGTGTCTGTGGCCACATCACTCTATCACACCTTACACAAGACCTGGCAAACATGGCCTAATACAAGCCTGATGCTTGTTTAGGTCAGAACCTTTAAGTGCCCCAATTTGGCTTTGTCTTAGCCTAGAGCCGTGATTCTCAACCTTCCTAATGCTGCACCCCTAAATATAGTCCTCATGTTGTGGTGACCCCCAAACATAAGATGATTTTGCTGTTGTCACAATGTGCGCATGTGTAATGATGCGGGCTACCTGATGTGTGACACTCTGAAAGGGGGTCGTGACCCACATGTTGAGAACCGGTGGCCTAGAACCTTCTAGAAAGTCTCTATCCAAGCTTTACCTCTGAGAGACTAACGTTCTCTCAGCTGTGAGGTCCTCTGGTCTCTCCTGTGGAGGAAGGAGCTCTCAAACTCTCGTTTCCTGAGCTGTCAGATCTAGGCCCTGTCTCTCCTAAGAAGTCACTAACTTCTGATCTGTCAGTCTCTCACCACTCCCTTCTGATTCCTATTTTTCCCCTTTATCTGCTCTGGCCCTAAATTCCCCCCCTTACTTTCTTTCAATCATTGAACTGAACCTTTGATACCACCAATTTCTCACAGTTTAACTCATTTAGACCAAAGGACCAAGCTCTTCGTGTGGAATACAGTAAAGTGCCAGCAAGTTACCGACACCCAAGGACACACACAGGAAATGCAGTAAAGGAAAAAATGCAAATTTCCTGTAACTAAACGCACGAGGGACAATTATAGTAAGCTAAAATTAAACATGATTATATATTACAACTTTGTACATTAAATCACATTAAAATGACTACTGAGAGGAAGTCTACTTTATTGGATTTATAAGGCCATATTGTGTTGAGCATGGATGTGGAAAGGCAAAAACTACAGAAGTTAAACTAAGTTACAGGATTAAGAGTTATAGAAGAAAAAATAACAATAATTTTTTTTTTTTGAGACAGACGTGTGACCTCCAAATCCATACCAAGCAGAGCGTGACCTTGAATTCCTGGTCTTCCAGCCTCCATGTGCAAGGCTCATAGGCAGGCATCATCCAGTTTACATGGTGCTAAGAACTTAACCCAGGTCTTCATGTATGCCAAGCAGGAACTCTACTCACTGAGCTGCATTGTCAGCACAAGAGTAAGCCTTGGGAAACCTAACCCTCAGTTAAACATCTCTGCTTCTAAGGTTACCCCTAAAAAAAGGTAAAAACTGAGTCAGGGAGATGGGCCAGTTAGTAAAGTGCTGGCCACACAAGCACGAAGACCTGAATTTGATCCCCAGAATCTGTATTAGGAAAGCAGGGCACAGTGGTGCACACTTGGGAACCCATAATTGCGAGGCAAAGGCGGGCAACTTCTTAGGACTCTCTGGCCAGCCAACCTAGCCTGCTTCATGAACCCCAGGCCAATGAGAGAGCCTGCCTCAGAAACAAGGTACCGAGTAATGACCCTTGAAGTTGACTTCTGGCCTACAGGCAACTTCCTCATCCACACACACAAAAGTGAAGAGCTAACCCATAGAGTGGGAGAAACTATTTTATAATCATATTTCTGACCGTAGTTTCTAGTCAAAGTATACAAAGAACTCTCACAATTTCTTTCTTTTTTCTGAGACAGGCCTCCCTATGAATCTCTGGCTGGTCTTGGACTCACGATATAGACAAGGCTGGTTTTGAACTCACATAAATCTACCTGCCTCTGCCTACAGAGAACTGGAATTAAAAGTATGTGCCACTATGTCCAGTACTGAATATATGTGTGTTAGCAAGATGCAAAGATGGGCAATATCATTAGTCACAAAGAAAGTAAGAACACCCAGATATAAGCCCAGATACAACTGCTCTCCCAACAGGATGTCCAACCCAAAATATAGAGGCAACATCAGGTACTATGATGGCATGGAGAAATGAGAACCCTCACACATGGCTGAGGGCATCGTATTGTTCAGGCCCTTAAAAACAAATGTCTGACAGTCCCTCGGAATGTAACATAGGCTCATCCACAGACCTAGCAAGCCCACTTCTAGGACTGTACTGAAAGGGAAAGGAGAAGTTAGTGTGAAGATGCCCACAACAACATTATCTCAGTAACCAAGAAAGTGGCAAGACTCCAAAACCTGTCAGCTAATGGATGGAGAAGCATTTCCCATGATTTTATATACCAGCTAAAAATTAGTAACACTGTGATATACACATGCAATGGAAAAGCAGTGACTTAGCAGTACATGCCGCAACATGAATGGCCCTTAAAAGACAATATTAAGAGCGAGCTGCCACAAGAGACTCTTTTGTCTGGTGAATAATTCATATGAAATGTCTAACAGGGAGACTAACTGCAGTGGAAGGTAGATTAGCAGTTTCCGGGGCTGGGGGATCTTTGTAGGGTGATAAAACTGTTTTGCTCTCAGACATGATAACGAATACTCTGTGACAGTGAATACACTGGTATATGAATTCTATCTCAATAAGGCTACTCCAGGCCAGCCAAGCCTACAGCGGAAGACCTTGTCTCAAAAACCCAAAACACGAAAAACAAAACCCACAAAAGGATCCACAACACAGCATAACAACAGGACGTCCTAGAGGACCCAGTAGTGAGGGTGTAGATGTCCTAGAGGAGTCCTGGAGAGGGCCCAGGGTGCAGCCGAAGCCAGAGGCCGTGAGCCAGTGAGTCACTGCAATGAACATTGCAATGAATTTCCAAGTAAAAAAGTATGGATGAAAGGGTATACTGTGTGACACACTACAGCTTCTACAATGAGATGGTTTTTTCTTTTGGGGGTATGTTGCAAGAGCGAAGGGCAAGTATGAAGAGATGGGGAGATGAGGGGGACTGTGGAACATGATGTGAAATTCACAAAGAATCAATCAAAAGTTAAATAATAATAATAAAAAGAGTGCACCTGGGACCAAGCTGTCACTGACCTTCAGTGGGTGCCCAACCTCCTTCAAGGCACCATGTTCAAGAGACATTCACAAGTGATGGAATTAGGAAAAAAGGAAAAGAAAAAAAGAAAGGAAAGAAGGCAGAGAGCGAGGAGAGGTGGGGGTGCACCTCAATCCCAGCGCTCAGGAGGCACAGGCAGGAGGATCTCTGAGTTCAAGGCCAGCCTGCTCTACAGAGTGAGTTACAGGACAGCCAGGGCTATACAGAGAAACCCTGTCTTGAAAATAAAAACAAAAAAAGCAAATAAACAAACAAAAAACCAAAAACCCAAAACTCAATAACAGAACAAAAAGAACAGAAGCCTGGCTGTGGTGGTGTACACCTTTAATCTTAGCACTAGGGAGGCAGAGGCAGGCAGGGCTCTCTGAGTTCTAGGCCAGCCCGGTCTACAGACAGCCGAGGGGGACGGGGGAAAGAACATTCTAGCCCACAGAATGGCTCCTACATATATTTGTGGAAAAGCAAACGTACAGAGTGTAAACATGGGAGCGTGCTGACGCTATGTTTTACATCTCTCCTGGACTAGAATGCAGGTCAGAGGTCAGACACATATTTAAATCTGAAGCACTAGTGCTTGGAGCCTGGCAGTGGACTGTTTTACTCATTAAAAAAAAAAAAAGATTCCTTATTACTGAGCTGCAAAATTTTAAAATTTATTCTGCCAAATAGAAATTCTGTATCAGATATCTTTCTTGCAATGTTTTCTCTAAACCTGTGGTTTAGAGATCTGTCTGTCTGAGTCCCTCCATCCCACCCTGACCCTTTCCTGATCCTGTTCTCTTCAGTATTGGCGGTCAGGAAGCATCGGCATCTGCACATTTTTCTTCGGTCTGCAAGCGTTAAATCTGGTGAGGGGTGTGTGTGAGTGTGGCTAGTCTTGCCCCCACCTCCTGGGAGCTGGGATTAAAGGGGTGTGTCAGCACACCTGGCTCTTCTTCACATTTTCACAAACCACCCCTCTTTGCAAGGGACTGACCCCCAGGCCTGGTAAGGTGGACCAGTCACGGAGTCACGTGCCCAGCTGCACCTTTTCACTATGCACGCGTGCCACAGCCCACGGCTGCCACAGGCATCAAAGGAGGCGGGGCCATCTTCATTTTAAAACTTAGAGGGCTAGGTCTGGCAGCACAGGTACCCAAGAGGATTCCAGTAAAAGACTGAATGGGGTACCAAGTGAGTTCAAGGCAGTCTGCACAACGGACAATTTTGCACAACTCTATTTCAAAACAAACAGTAATGAAAGGGGGAGAGTGACACAGTCGTCCAAAAACGCTTGTTGCTCGAGGAGGACCCAGGTTCAGTTCCTCGCATCCACATGGAGGCTCACAACCAAACCCAACTCCAGTCCCAAACATCCAACTCACTCCTCTGACCTCTGTGGGTACCAAGCATGTGGCATGCAGACATACATACACACACACACATGCATACATACAGACAGACACACATACATACATCCAGGCAAAACACTCACACACATATATATTTCTTTTAAAGCAAAAAAAGAGGGGCCCAGAGATATGACTCAGTGCCAGTGTACTCTACAAATAAGTAAACAAACAAACAAATAAATAACAGAATTAAGATGGGATCCAAGAACCCTAATTTTTGAACACTTAAAAAAGAATGAAATGAAAGCTGGGGGTTGTGACACATATCTATAATCCCAATATCTGCAGGGTAGGAAGAAAGGTTAAGAGTTCAAGGCTAGCCTGAGCTAGTCAGTTCAAAATAACCTGGGCTACATGAGACTGACTCAAACAAGCAAACACAAAGAGGAATAATGTAATAAGGCGTTTGGCTTTGCTTTAAACACTGCAGAAAACACGAATGAGTGTATCTAAGATTTCTTTTCTGGGCATGATTTAAACTAGTATCAAGACAGATAATACCACCGCCATAAGTAAAGAGAACACTGAGATGAATGAACTCACTTCATATTTTTTGTTCCTAATTCAACAGAGAGACACAGAAAGGAAGGAGGAAGACAGTCTCACAAAAGATGAGCCTTCTAGTTGTACCTAACTGGGTAGACAGTAGTGGCTTGGCCAGCATGAAGATGTGCAATCTAGATGTACAGACTCAGGGAAAGCTTTCTGAGAGCACCTTTCCTGGTAAATCCCTTGTGGATGTCTCTTGATTTATCTTACCTATCTCAGCAATGATATTATGAATGATCAGTTATTAAGCATTACATGATAGGTGTGTCTATGTCATCTCTAAGTCCATCCTAACATCCCCAAATAGGCATAAGTATTTTCTTTGTTTTGTTTTTCGGGATGGGGTTTTTCTGGGTAGCCCAGGCTGTCCTAAAACTGGCTCTGTAGACCAGACTGTCCTTGAACTCAGAGATCCACCTGCCTCTGCTTCCCGAGTGTTGGGATTGAAGGCACGACCACAAAAAAAAAAAAAAAACAACAACAATTTTTGCTTAGTTTTTGAGGCAGGATCTCAATTTGTAGCTCTGACTAGCCTGGAACTTGTCATATAGACCACGCTGGCCTCAAATAAATCCTTAGATAGATTTGCCTGCCTCTGTGTCCTAAGTACTGTCATCATGCCCAATTAAAAAAGACGCCTCAGGGTATAGGTAATTTACTCACAATTAACAGTTGAAATAGACTCAAAATGTCAGTTCTCAAGGATGGCTACTACAGCTCTTTCTCAAGATTCCTGAGGTCACACCCTTCTCCTAAAGCCCTTTCATTGCCCAGAACATCTGTTTCCTACCTTTCCTGGACATAGGCACTCACTTTGGTATCCACTTCTATAGGCTATATCAACTACTCTGAACCACAGCCCCTTTCATATTGCCAACCCCGTGTTCTCACAACACTGGTCAGTCCTGTTTCCTGCCCTTCATGTGCCAATTCCCAGGGTTCATCTGTCCCATCCTGCCCGTGCACAGTTCAGTCTGCTGCTTTCTGGGAACTCGCATACTCTCACAACACTGTACTCCCAACTGCCTATTTACACACTGTAGAACTTCTGTCTGCTTTTATGTGTTTGTGTTCTCTTCCAAAGTGGATGACAGAAACAACTGACCACCCCATTTAACTGGCTGACAACAGGGCAATGGTGGGCAAGAAAACTCCAGAAGAAAGGTTCCTGTCTTCGTTCTGTTGTCACTGAACCTCGGTCCTTGGTTTTTGGTTTCTTCAGAGCTAGCAGGGAGAGCAAAGGCACTCACTGCTCTTCTTTAGTAATCTGACCTTGACCTGAGGTCCTTCACTGGGCCTTCTCTAGGGCAGGATGCTGGATTGGAAAGCATTGGTTTATGCCAGGAAGCTGCTCTGTATGAGAGAGCTGAGCAGAACAGGTCAGGTGCCTTCAGCATCTCGACCTCCATTGGGAGGCATTTGGTCAACATTCTTTCTTACTGCCTCCAAATCTGGAGCTTAGCCGCTCCTAAGGTAGCAGAAGGATATGTGTCTGTGTGCACACATGCATGCATGTGTGTAGAGGTATGCCACCCAGCCTTCTTAATAAAAATTCGTGAATCCCTGTGCATGGTTTTAGGCATAAACTTCCCACAGCTGCAGAGGTGTCTCCACCCATCCAGCCTTTGTGTCCAGATCTGACAACTGCAGCTTCAGCAGCTTCATTAGAAATACCCGGAAAGGAAGAAAACGATCTTGTTTCTTGACCAAATAGCACACACAGCATTAGCTCAAGCCTCTTCCTTTCCCCAGCCCATGCATGCAGAGAGGAGTTTGCCTGCCCATGCTGGTACTCTCCCTTTCCGAAAGACAAAGCCAACCTTCGGGAACCAGAGCCCAGATGCTAATGATGATCCTGCCTCTGCCTAGCGGCTACCCCACCCCCCACCCCACCCCAGAGCCATACCTCTGCAAGGAGCCACGAGGTGCACTCGGTGGCTCCGCTCCTTTACGCCCGCCAAGCTCTACCTTGACAATCTCAGCTGAATCACTGGTCGATCGCACAGGGATATCGGGCTCGTTTTCTAAGATCTGATTTCTGCTAATACAATGGCATCCTAGCTAATGCAGAGAGGCTGCGCAATCTCAGCCTGTCTTCTTGCTGCTGCCGCTGCCGCGGCTGCTGGGCTGCGGTGACGTTGCTACTAAGGGGGAGGGAAAGGAGCAGGCAGGCCCACAGTACAGCCACTCAGCTTCCCGGTCGGTTCCCGAGGACGGTTAGCCTGGGGGGAGGGGGCGGAGAGAGAGAGCCACAGAGGGCAGTGGGTGCTGGAAGACGCATTCTCTCTAGGGCGCGCTGAGCCGAGCTTCTCCCCGGGCCTCGGTGTTGGGAGAAGTCTGGGCAGAGCTTCCTTCCTTCCTTCCCCTCTCAGGCCGCTCCTTTGAGCTGGGCCAGAAGCCCGTCCCCCTCTACTCTCCTCTGAATGACTGCTTGTTTCCCAGCTTCTCCGTTAGTTAGGTTTCCAGCTGGGCTAGGACGGAGAGTCAGCCTGAGAGGGGATTTTGGAAGCCCCGCCCAGAGGCTACAAAAACACACAGAGCAAAACAAGCCCCCCAACGACCTATCTTCATTCTACCAGCAAAACAGCAGGCGCCTTTCCTGAAGCCCAGTCTCAGGGAAGAGTTCCTAGGGTACACCTCAGGGCGGCCTCTGTTCTCAACAGACTAGGCCACAGCGGGCCTCTCTGAGCAGGTGGCGGGGTGGGGGGTGGGGGGTAGGGGTGCGCACAGACCCACACACCGGGTCGCTGCAGAACTCCCTAACCCAGGATTGGGCTGGGTCTCCTGGCTCTTCAGTTGAGGCAGAGCTGGGCCTGTCACATCAGTTTTTGGTCCTTGCTGACTTGTGTTCAGGCAGAGTTGTAAGGCAGTAGAATCTCTTTAACCAGGAGGAGCTTTCAGAAAGCTCCTCTTCCCAGAGAAAGGGAGGCAAAGGAAAGAGGTTGATTTCTCAGGTCTAAGAAAAATTTCTGCTTTGCTTATAGACCAACTGAACCTTCTGTCTCTTCCTTGCTCAGGTTCTGGGCCAGTCTGTGAGAATAAATGAGCAGCAGTGGACCATGCATGAGCCAGATGAATGACAAGTGGTATCTCTGCCCACTTTGTGCCATTGCTTGTCGAGCCTACCCTTCAGAACAGCAGCAGCTTTCAGGTTGGGCACGGTGGCACACGCCTGTAACCCCAGCACTTGGGAGACCCTATCTCAAAAACCTCACAAAAAACAAAATAAACAAAACAAAACCAATGACCAAACAGCTGCTCTCCTGGTGGGTTGGTGGTTCCCAGGCACAAGTCTTGCCCACTTGATTTTTGATCTGAACTGTTTCTTTCCCCTTCCAGAACTGGGTATTGAACTGACGGCTTTATGTATGCCAGCAAGCTCTCTATTTCTAAGTCATCGCCCAGCCTCTTCCCCCTGAATATTTCTACTCCATATTGGTTGAATCTGTGGCTGTAGCCCATGGTATGGAGGGCTGACTGCTGGATTTCAGGCCTCAAGGAGGAGCTAACTTTTTTCCTTTCTTCTTGGCTTTTTGGAGACAAGGTCTTGCTATATGTAGCCCAGGGATGTCTCTGACTCACTGGACAGTCCACGTTAATCTCAAACTTGTAGCAATCCTTTTGTCTCAGTGCCCGAGTGCTGAGATTACAGGTGTGTGCCATCACACTCATCTATACCTTTCTTGCTTCTTCCATGCGTCCTGTGTATTTCCTGCAGCCAAAGACTCACCTCTAACCTTGACTTGCTTGAGGGACACTAGTACCTGATCCTACAATGAGAACACTGAAGAAGGGAAGGAGAAAGGGAGGCTTCCAGCATTAAGCAGCCACTACTGGTCCTCTTAGGACAGCTGAAACGGTACTAGGGTGCTTGCCTCTTTGGGGCTTGCTGTAGGTTAAGCAACACCATCTGTGATCAAGGGCATGGAGTACTAGTTGATTCCTCTGAGCGCTCTGGGCCCAGTGCCTTTGTCCTTGAAACTTCTGTGAGGCCAAGTTAAGCACTGAGCAGGCTGTCCTGCGTTTGGCAGGCCTGACGGCAGAACTCACACATTCAGTGCTTCCTGTAATTCAGCACGCCATGGACCACCACGCTCTTACTTCCCAACCCTCCTGCATGCCTGCTGGCCAAGAAGGCCAGAAGAGGCTGCTGAATCTCCTAAATTGTGAACCGGCTGGGTGGATGCTAGGAACTGAACCCAGGTCCTCTGGAACAGCAGTTACTGCCTTTAGTTACAGACCATCTCTCTACTCCTAATGCTTCATTCAATCATTTTTTAAAAAGATGTATTATTTATTTATTATGTATAGTGTTCTGTATATATACATAAATATACATAATGTATGCCTGCATGCCGGAAGAGGGCACCAGATCTCGTTATAGATGGTTGTGAGCCACCATGTCGTTGCTGGGAATTGAACTCAGGACCTCTGGAAGAGCTCCTCCTAATGCTTCATTCTTAGATACAAATCCAGAGCTAAGGAATACTAGCCGTTTGAGGACAGCCTCTAACACAAAGAACAAGACAGGTATAGCGATCCTGCCATCTGTCATCCAGCATTTAGGAGGCTGAGGCTGGGGGATTGTGAGTTTGTGGCCAGGCTGGATTACATAGCAGGACCCTGTTTCAAAGAGGGACACAGACAGAGGACTATGTAATCTTAGTATACCTTTGTCCCCAATCTTTCCCAATAATCACTCTGCTGACCTTTCACCTCAGGGAACATATTTAGAAATAAGAGAGTACTTTCTTTCATGTTCTATCTGGATATACTTGACATCAGCATCAACCTGTGTTTATCTGTATTTCACCCCTAACTGTATGACTGAATCTAACAGCAAAGATAAGAAATGTTCAAATTGAAAACAAAGTAAATTATGGTAAACTGTACTCTTCTGATCTAGAAGCATCCTGAGGCAAATTTTTTTTTTTTTACATTTATGTATTTAGAGTGTGGGTGTGGGGACACATATGCCCCATGGAGGCCAGAGGACAACTTTCAGGAGTCCGTTCTCCTCTCCCCTCACATGGGTTCCAGGTCTTGGTGGTCAGCACCTTTACAGAGCCACCTTGCTCTGACTAGAGTCTCTGCCTAGCCTGAGACTCTTCAGATCTTTGTGAGCTGTGTGCATGTGTTTCTGCAGGGCTTGGTGGGTGCGTATGTTCACGTGTCTTCAAGTCCCAGGGAGCTGCCTGCTTTTGCCTCCTCTCCTGGGGCTGCATGCATGCCAAGGGGCCTGCCTTTACACAGGCGCTATGGGGCTGAAGGCAGGCCCTCATGCTTACAGGGCTAGTACTTCACCAACTGAGCCATCTCCAAGCCTCCGAGATCACACTGCGAGCATCGCAGAACTGTGGGGTGTTCAGGGATAGTAGCCTGAGATAAGCAGCTCACAGCTTTATCGAAATCCTTGCCGTTATAGCTCTGGGGTGGGCAGGAGAGCACTATATTTGGGAAAGCAGTTAGAACATGAGTTTCAATTTTTTTTCCAGCCATAATGCACAAAACAGATCTGCTCTGGTTGAAGCTGAGACACTAAACCCCCATGTCTGCCAACTCTCCTTCCCTTCGTGGAGGCTCTGACTGGAATTCAGAGGGATTCTATTCCTTAAAGTAGAAAATGCCAGAAACATGGGGCAAAGGCAAAGACAAAGACAGAAATGAGCAAGGTTTGCTGAGACTGAGGAACATAAAGGGTGAAATAAGGGGTTAACTGGCAGAAGTCATCTCTGGGGCCTGGGGAGCACTTGCCTCGGGAGTCTGAGGGCCCGAACTCAGATCTGTAAATTTATGCTGTAGGCCTGTACTTCCTGAGCCAGGGTACCAGGAGGATCCCTGGGGCTTGCTGGACAGTCCAGCTAGACAGGTGAGCTCCAGGTTCAGTGGGAAACCCTGCCTCAAAACAATAAGGAGAAGAAGTGATTGAGGAAGACAGGGGGCCCAGATCTCTGGCCTCTGCGTGTGCACACATGTATTCTCCCACATATATACACACGCAAGCATACAAAAATGTTCAATCAACACAAGAAATCATCTTTCAATTGTTCATAAAATATTAGCCTAAGCTTTTCAGGACACGAGTCTACAGTGTCTGGGGCAGAGCCGCCTCTACAGGTCTGTGTCCTCAGAGGCTGTGACAGTAGGCAAACGTGCTGACTTTCCTACAGGAAATATTTGAGAGATGCTCAAAGAATCTGGAGGGTTAAGAGCTGGCGTTGATGGCATTGTTGATAGTGGGTCAGTGGCTGGGTTACCGGGAGAATAAACAAGAGTAGATGCCTGAGCACACCTGCCCGTGACCTCAGGAGCCTGCTTTTACAGAAGGAATGGCAGCCAAGGAATGGCAGCCAACGCCCACAAGGTCGTCTGACTTCCCTCTGAGCAGTGCTGCTCCTGCTGACAAGGATGCTGACGGTTCCTGACTGGTTCATGTTATTTTGGACTCTAAGCAAGGCTAGCCAGAATGCTGGGAGTGTTCTGGAGGGCTGTCCCAGACGCACCAGCTGCTTCCTTATTAGGCCTCCCTAATATAGCGTTCTCTTTCGAAGCATGGGAGTTGTTCTGCTTTGGGCTTCTTGTGTACTTTGCCACCTCTAAAAGTTAAACGCTCTGCAAAAGGCTCTGTGGCAGAACAGGGCAACCTGGTGTGGATCTATGTCTTTCCCCTGAATCTATCTGCTCCCACTGAGCTGACAATGTGCACCTTTAAACACCACTGGCTGAACCCATTGCAGAACTCACACTGGTTCCAAGCCTTTTAGTCTCCACAGTGGCTAGAACTCCCAAGGTCCCAATTCAATGAATGGAGACTGAAGTGCAATTGTACCCAGGAGAAGAACAAGCCACCAATGGTCGCTCATCAAGAGTTACTTTCTTTATTTCATAAAAACCCTTCTTGCAGGGAAGGGATTGTGCCTAGAGAAACAGCCTCTTTCACTGATCTAGCCAGCGTGTACAGCTTTCCCAGTCAGGCCGTCACCCTTCCTCAGCTCAGTCTCTAGTACCTGCTCATTCTTGTGTGGTCCCTTTCAGGTCTGATTATAAAGGAAGCCAAATCCAAAGCCCAACTCCAGGGAAGGTTCCCATGCAGGGTGCCCTCTTCACCACAACACGAATGTGCAGGCATGCAGCCCTCAGGTCCCAGCTTCTAACGTCACAGTCATGTCTTTAGAGATTGAGTACTTGCTGCAAACTGTTTTCTCCACGGATAGGAGAGGCTAGAGGGGAGAGAAGGACATGAGGGAACTAGGTAAGATTTGGGTCCTACCTTGACAGACTGAGCTCTTCAGACGAGGGATGGGGATGCAGAGAACAGCAGCAGATGAGGCTCAGGAGAAAGTCACAGATGCAGGCGAGTAAGGAAACAGGGTCTAGAGATGGAAAAGGTGGGTGCTGAAGCCATGTGTGGCCTCTGCTTGGAGAAAGTTCTTAAGGACTAATTTGCAGGAGGGTAAGGCAGCTGGGTCAAACAGGCCCCTTAGCGGCTGCCCAGTGTGCTGGACACCTTGCTAATCCTCTGGCAGTGCTTTTTGCCTCCTGGGCTCTGGGAAGCAAAGTCACAGTGTTTTTTGTTCCCCCTCCTCCTAGACAGTGGACTGGGGTATGCAGGCTTCCAAACTGCTAGCCAATCAGTTTTTCCAGAGCTGTAAATAAAAGGCACATATGCACAGAGAAGTGGCTATGGGAAGAATCTAGATTGAATTACACAAACCAGTTGTGGGGCCGGGGATGGTGGGGTGGGAGTGGGTGAGAGCTATCGGGGAAGCCTAGATGCCTTCTGAGGAAATCTCCAAGCACAGTCCTGCCTCAGCATGACAGCCTTCACAGGAGCCAGGCTCCAGTCTGGCCATGTTCTCAGCAGCAGGGGTAGAAGCCCTGGGACTCTTCTGTCAGGGGGGGGAGCCTTTTCTGGATGTGCCTTATTTTCCAGTAGAGTTCAGGTGACATCAGCTTCAAGAGTCTAGCCCTCCATGCTTGGGAAGCGCGCTGGGACTACCCTTGTAGTACCAGCAAGGACTACTTCTTCACACCAGTAATGGGATTTGCTTTCGTTACAAGACCAAGGTTGGCATATGTTTTTGTTTTGTTTTGTTTTTGTTCATGTAAACAAATAATTTAAAAAGCAGGCAGGTGGCATTTGGCTTTATCCTGAGGATTCAAGAAGTTAGGTTCTATAATTTACAGGGCAAAGGTTTGGTGGACATGGCTTGCCAGCTAAGAAACTCTGGGAAGTCAGTCAGCCTCACCAAACATCAGACTGTAAAGTGCTGTGACATTCCCTCAGAGGCTGGAGGCAGAAATAAAGAAAAGAACACGTCATACCTGACACAGGTGCTCAGCAATGTGTTATTATTATTCTGTCTCTGGCAGATGACTACTGTAGTTGTTTTTTTTCCCCTTTCCTGGTTTCCAGAAAAACCTAAAGCCTTTGGGTCTGAGGTATTTGTAGGCAAATTATCTAACAGTCAGAGAGAGAGAGACAGGCATGCGGACATGTACCTGTGGTCCTAGCACTACAGAGAGGCAGGCCATACTCAGCTACACAGCAAGTTTCAGGCCTGTCTGTACTAAAGAGCCACTGTCTCAAAACCCAAAAACAGAGTCAAAGGGAATGGAAGAACGGTTGTATCCATCTCTCTCCCCCGGTACTAGGCCTGAGTCTGAGTCTGTGAGCCTGTGTCCATTACATCTACACTGGCAGCTTACCCAGAAGTCTCGATCTACTTCCCAAAGATTCTACTCTTTCCCTACTGTTACCTGCTATAAGTCATGTTCCCAGACTGAAGTACTTCTCCTGTCCCCCAAACCCCAGCTCCCAGTGTGTGAAGGGAGGGGCAGTCTGATCCCAACATGGCAGGATAGGTCTGTCCAGGCTGTTGTATGCCCATCACAGCTGTCTGTTTGGCCTACAGACTAATAATAGCAACTCTGATGGCGATGGATTAAGACAGGCCTGTACTAGGTGTTTATTTTTACACTCTGGCGTCAGTATCAAGTTCTACTGGGTACTGGCCAAATGTAGGGCAGTTTCCTGCTATAGGCATGGCCTCAGGCTTCTCCAGGTTGCTCAGTTGGGTTCTGAAGGAAGCAAGCTTTGTGGAAAACAGTTGGGCATTAACAGACAGGTAAACAGATGTCATGCATCCAAATCTGTGGGATCACGTGATCTCACATTGAAAGTGGCTTCCCAGAGTGTTCTCACTCAGGCAGGCATCTTCCAAAAGAGCTAATGGGCTGTTCTGGCCAGGACCTATGTATATACACACATAAACTGGTTGTGTAAAACGATCTGAACAAAGTCAAGGAATATTTCCACTCAACTTTCCCAAACTTGACTTTGTCACAAGTCACAAACTAGTGTGGTACTGAGAAAAAGAAATGGAGCACCTCGGGCTAGTATAGGACGCGTGAAAGTAAGGACAGCCTGAGGCTGGCCTCATGGGATCTGCATAGTTCCCAGTAGGAACATCACATTTCTTAGAAATCCGTGCCAGCAGGACTGTGCTCCAACAGAACACAACAGGATAGAGTCACCAAGAAACCAGCTGTCTGGCCAGAAGCCCACGTCACCCCTCCCAAAGGCTATAGAGTCGGGTCCCAGAAACCTTATATATGCTGACCTCAGCGTGTAGAGCCCCAAGGCTGTTTCCATCACCTCCCTGCAAGGCCTTCTCCCTGCCCCATCAGGCCACTGTGAGGAAGCAGACAGCTGGGCAGCTTATGTAAACAGATGCAGACTGGCCTGATGAGGGGCTCCTCACCATACAGCAGACTGTTGAAGAATGACAAAAATGCGCCACACATCAGGCAGGAATGCTGAAGTGCAAAAAAAAAAAAAACCAAAAAAAAACCCCAAAACAAAACAGGGAAGCACACAGAAACAGTGACTCCTTCACGGCCTGCTGTGGCTGAGTCAGAGGCACACTAATACCTTAAGGAACCAGGGTGCGAGCTCAGTCAATACATTCTTTTCCTGTCACTCAGGCACATCTACCTGGTCATCAGAACAACAATGGAGCCTCAGAGACAACCAGATTTGATCACAGTGATAGAGGTGGCTGAGCTCAGCTCCCTCTGGAAGCTAGCATGCCCAGGGTGCCCGAGGACAAGAACACTGCTTTCATTCTCGGCATTTCCTCTGATGTGCCAGGTCACATGGGGCAGGTACCTGTCCTCATGAGCTCCAGGTTTGCCACTTGGAAGACTGTCTACTTGTAGTTATCTTCTGGTGTGAAGCAAGAACAAGATTTGAAAAGAATAAAGTTCAAGAAATGTGAATGTTATGAAATGGTGTTTAAGCCAAAGTGTTTCAGAACTGTAATTATGCACGCAGTCAGGTGCAGCACTGTGGCTGCTTCTGGTGCTTTCCCCTCTGCTAGGACAGAGGCCGGAGGGAAACAGGTGAACTAGTTAGGAACTGCTGGCAATGAAGGCGATGATTTCCACTAATGTGTAAGGGACACAACGGCAGCAGGAGCCCCTCCCCTCCCTAGGGACCAGCAAACTCCATCTGGAAAGGGCCAGAAAGCAGGTATTTGGGCTCTATGGGTAATATAATTAGGCAACGTACTCCTGCCTTTTTATTTTAAGATTTTATTGTAAATTGACCATTTATAGTTGTATACTTATGGGGTTCAAAGTGATGTTATGACTTATGAATGCAATGTGAAATAAGTAAATTAAGTGAATTAACATCATGCTAAAACTTAATCATTATCTGTGGTAAGGACATCTGAAATTTGTTGTCAGAAATTTTGAAATGTACAACCCTTTAAAAATATAAAAATCACTCTTAGTAAAAAATCATACCAAAAGCACATTTTGTTGACCCAGTTCTAAAGTACATACGTACGTGTGTATGTACGTGTGTGTGTATGTACATACATATGTTGTTTTAGATCCTAAAGGCTTCATTATATATGGTGGGTATTTAGGAATTCTGACTGAGTTGGGTCTCTCGGGTGGCACTCTTTTCTCTTCCCACATGGTTGATAACGGATGCTCAGAGGAAGCCTAAACCAGCACCCTCCTTCTGCTTAGTAAACCACCCTGTCGTCTACAGGGCCTTTCCTTCCACTCCAGATTTTCAAACCCACACTGAATTGCCTCAGGGAGAGTCATGTATGATATGGGTGAGGACAGACAGAGGGTTGGATATAGCAAATATGGAGAAAAGCCCAGAGTAGGTAGGTGCCAGTTTCTTCTGAGCAGCGACAGGCTGACTGGATGTAAGAGCTATCACAGACAGTCCCAGACATTGTAAATAGGAACCAAACTGCTATAGAAGCAGCCTATGAATGAGGTGGAAGTGGTTAGAAATCCCTGGAGTTTTATTGCCCTGGGTCCTATGCTCTGGAAAGAAAGAAATGGTTGACAGCTAAACACTTAGTCCTGTAATATTCCCACTACTTAGTAGATATTATGCTACCCACAGAGCTAGCTGTTGGTCATAAACACTCTAATCTTCACGAGAACTAACTATGCAGACTAGATACTTTAGCCCTACTTTGCAGTTGAGGAAACCAACTGTCTGGAATTAAGTTTATCCAAGATCACAGAGCTGGAAAGAACAGTGCTGGGCTTAGAAGTCTCACCTGACTCATTCCAAGTCCTGCTCTCGTCGCTCTAATACGCAGAGAAGAACACTCAGTAAAGTCCTCAATAATACGACAAGACACTAAAAATCATAAGCACGGCAATTTCCTATGGTAGTGGTTGACCTCAAATCATTACAGTTACATTCACACTTAACCTGGTGGCACGATAATACTTCAGACGACAAAAATATGCTCTTTGTCTAGTGGCTAAAGAAGTCAATTCAGGTGCTTGGTATCCTCTCTGTTATTTTGGAAACACTTTGAACTGAATTAGTTCCTACCTTCCCTAGGCCCAATCAGATATTAGCTGCCAATCAGATATTCACCCTTTTTCTTTTTCAGCTTTTGGTAACTGGCTGTCCCTGGTCCCTTGCAGGAGCAAGCATGCCTGTGGAGGAACTATGCAGTCTCTGGAGGATGAACTGGTACCCCTCCTCTTCTCCCCAGCAACCACTAGCACTCAGGTATGCTGGCCGGCCGCAGCTACCACCTACAGCCAGAACCATAGCCTGGGGAAGCAGCCCAAACCCTGGAAGGGGCCTGGATTTGAACAGCCATGGGATGCCATACCAGTCCAGGACTGGACTTTTGCAGCTGCTGTAAAACATACTCTTCATTTTGTCAAAGTCACACAGTTTGGGTTTCCGTTACTAATATATATTCTACTTTAGATGTCCTACAGCATCTCAAGAATCATCAAGTAGCACTGATTCTGTCCATCTTTCTCTATCCTTATTGCCACTGAAGAGTAACCTATAATTATCACTTGAGACCTTGAGTCGTCCTCGCAAATGAGGCCTATTACATTACTCTCTTGCCTAAAGACTCCTAATAGAATAACTGACTGAATATTTCAAAATGACCAGCGGAGAGGACTTTGAGCATTTCTGACACAGCGATATGTATTTAAGGTGATAGGTATGCCAATGACTCTGACCTGATGATTTTACATTATGTGAATCAAAGAAATATCATGTTGTGCCTTGTAAATTGTACAATCATGGGTCCATGTAAAAATCTTCAAAGGCTTTTTATAAAATCCAAACTTCTCAGAGGCACACTGACCCTTCGTAATCTCCTCAGCCTCGTCCTTTGCCCTGTGGTTTGCACTTGTGCTGTCTAGAAACTGTATATCTGTCAGCTTTCCCTAAAGTTTGATTATTCCTTGTTTAGCACAGTAATCCACAAATGAATAAAAACCTGCCGGTTATCCTCATAAAGGAAATAAGACCATGGTGTACACATGGCCCCACCAGTCACAAACTATTTTAACTATGTTACACGTTTTTTCTTTCCTCTTTGGTTGCAGGCTACAGGAAGAAGCTGTGTTCTTCATCTCTGTAGCTACCTAACTGAGCCTAATGCCTGACACATGTAGATGTTTAAAGTGTGTTTATACATATTAGGGGAGAACTCTATCTCTAGACTGGAAAGATGTCTTTCTGCAGCCTGGACTGCAGTTATCACAAGTGTGGACAGTTCATTCAGTTATTCCAGTTCTTCTCACTGGAGTGTGCAAATGCTGAAGAGGAGACAGAAGCACAGCAGCTGGCTTCAGGGATCCGCAGAGAAGGGTCCGGGGACCATGTCTGCTGCTCGGACTGGAGTTGCTGCAAAGACGGAGCAGTGTGTTCTGACATTCCTTCCTCCAATCTTTCTTCCTACCTCACCCTTTAACCTCACCAGCCTTCAGCTTTGCCATTAGCTGTTCATGGAGGCTGCTGAGTAACAAGGAAAGAATGCAGGATATGTAGCAAAAAGTCCAGCACAATTTGTTTTTTTTCCTTAAAAGGGCAGGGGGGAAAAGAGGGCAGTCTATAAAGTTACATAAGACCTTTGTCCTTGCTGGGAGCTATTCCAGCTCCATCTGGAAGGCTCTTCAGGCTGTTTAGAGTTTCAAGGAAGGGCTGGCCACTTCCTGCTCAGTTGACCTATCCTGGACCATCTCTAAAGGCTGGGAGGTTCTGGCCGGGGAACGTGCTGCGTCACTCCCGTCGCCAACTGCAGCCCCCTGGTTCACCTGGGGACAGAACACTGCACAATCCACGTACAATCAAACCCACAACAGCCACAAGCCCTCTGCCAAAACAGTCTATCTGCCATCAGCCCTTTGGGGCCCACACCAAAAAAGGTGGGATCTTGGGACTCCAACAGCACAGCCGCCCCCACCACCAACTACCCCTCAGCCTCAGCTTCCGGTAGATATATAAGTGAATTTGTGGTCCTAACTTCTTTTACCCCAAACTAGTTAAGTTAGTTAGTAATTACAACTGAGTACCTACTAAGTGCAAGGTACTATACTGTGTGGACAAACAGACCTGATGGCTGTCTTCATGATGCTTGTAATTCACCTAGGAAAACCAAACAAATGAGCATGACTATACAGGCTGGGCCAGAAATGTAGCCGATGACAGCACACTTGCCTAACATCAAAAGGCACCACTTTATCTCCAGCACAGGCCCCTACTAAAACATGAATAACAAATTATCATTTAGGCCTTGGTAATGGCTGCATTCCAAACAAAGTTAAATCATAAAAGTCACTGGGATGAGTTCAGAGACAGAGGTCTTGCCCAGCATGTATAAGTTTCTGGGTTCAATTCTTAGTAACGAGCACACACAAATATAAAGGGGTCTGGAGAGATGGCTCAGTGGTTAGATCAGATGCTGCTTTTATAGAGGACCAGGGTGTGTTTCTACCACTGACATGACAACCCACAACCACCCACATCCAGTTCCAGGGAATTATCTGATCTCTCTTCTGGCTTCCGTGCATATTCATACTTACACAGTGCAACTAAGCACCCATATACATACAATTAACATACACACACAAGCGCGCGCACACACAGGCTCAGACGCACATCAGCTTGGGAGCTATGGTGACAATTCAGTCCCTGAAGTTGCTAGACAAACATGAAGATCTGAGTTAAACCTACATAAAAACCAGCCAAGCTGATGTGCATTTGGGACCCTGGGGCTGAGGACGCAGAAACAGAGGGCTTAGTGTAACTGACACATTCCAGGCCAGGAAGAGACCCTGCCTATCTGGGTGTAGGAGTATGCCATGGTTGCTTGTGGATGTCAGAGGACAACTTTCAGGAGGTGCTTCTCTCCTTCCGTCAAATGGGTTCCAGGGAGTTCAGTCCCCGGCAACTGACAACGCAGGCTGTCAGTCTTGACAGTGAGACCCTTGACCTGCTGAACCAGCTCACCAGCTCCAGCTAAGACCTTTTTTTAAATTTAATGTTGTATCTAATTTTATGTGCATTGGTGTTCTGTCTACAAGTGAGTCTATGTGAGGCTGTTGGATCCCTTGGAACTAGAGTTACAGACAGTTGTGAGCAGCCACGTGGGTGCATGGGGATCGAACCTGGGTCCTCTGGAAGAGCAGCCAGTGCTCCTAACCACTGACCCATCTTTTCAGTCACAACATCTTTCTTAGAGTCTGCTTACACTGTGCTAGTGACTAAAATTGCTACAATAGATCAACAACCTAGTTCTAGGTGAGGCCAACGTTGATTCATGGACTTTGCTGGATTAGCCTGTTTATATTTCATATTTACACTAAAGGCATAAGAACTAAAAGAAGCAAACTTCAGGCCATTTATTTTTATTTCTTTGTGGTCAATGCAGAGAGCAATGAAAAAAAATGGGTTAATGACTCTAGCTTTATTTATTTACATTTATTTTATTACTATGTTTTTCTGAGACAGGGTTTCTCTGTGGCTGTCCTAGACTCACTTTGTAGACCAGGCTGGCCTCAAACTAACAGCAATTTGCCTGCCTCAACTTCCCTGAGAGCTGGGATTTAAAGGTATCTATCTGTCTGTCTATCTATCTATCTATCTATCTATCTATCTATCTAACTAACTTTCTTTCTTTTTTTTTTTTTTGTTATTGTTTTTGAGACAGAGTCTCACTATGTAGCTCTGGCTGTCCTCAAACTCCCAGAGATCCACCTGCCTCTCCCTCCCAAGTGCTGAGATTGATGGCACGCACCACCACATCAGATGTTTTCTTTAAGACAGATTGTAGCTGAACAGAAACAGTGACCCCCTGCCTCTGCCTCCTGAGCTACTGCAGTTACAGTGTGTACTTCCACGACCAGCTTCACTCTGTAAAGGAGAAATCCTATAGCACTAGGTGAGTAGTAAGAGCATCCTCACTCTCAGACTCATTGAAATATTTTTGAGACTTATTAATTTTTAAATTTTTATGTGTATTGGTGTTTGGCCGACATGTATGTCTGTGCACCACATGAGTGCCCAATACCACTGGAGGCCAGAAAAGGGGCCTCAGATCCCCTGAAACTGGAGTTCTAGATGAGGTGAGCCACCATGTGGTACCGTGAGCCAAACCCAGGCTCTCTACAAGAGCAGCCTGTGCTCTTAAGCCCTGAGCAGCAATCTAATCCTCAGACACCTTTCTTACAGGTGGAAGGAAAAGTTAAAGATACATGACGTCAAAGACAGTGACTGATATCTAGTGAGGGCTCAACAAACAGCAGCTGTAATAAATGCAGATCAGGAATCTCCTTCGCTGGAATCAAATTCCCGTTCCTAACTTACAGCAGGGAGCCATGTCATTATCGTGGCCACTGTTTTCTGGTCAACAGGTAACTGCACCACATTCTTTAACCTGTGTTCACAGCTCTGCTCTTTTGTTCTTTGTAAAGTGTAGAGAGACTCTTGGGAGGAAACATCCCGTGAGAATACAGAAAAAGAAAGGTATGGTGAATTTGAAGCTATCTGCAAATCAAGAAGTCCCCATCCAATAAATAATGCTAGATACATGCCTGCCTGAACTGCCCGCTGTCCACAGAACACGGTGAGGCCCCCATGAACGGCTAGCACATGATCTCTGTACAGAACACCACCCGCTGTCAATAGCCCTACAGCACTGCTTTGGAAGCTCTTGCTAGGACTGTGGCGCACACCTTCAATCCCAGCACTCACAGGAAGAGGCGGGTGGAGTGCTGAGAGTTTGAAGTCAGCCTGGCCTAAGTTCTGGGTCAGCCAGGGCTACATAGAGAGGCCCTGTCTCAAAGGAAGAGGAGGAGGAAAAAGAAAAGCAGCAGGAGAAGGAGGAGGAGAAGAAAAAGGAGGAAGGAGGCCTTACTTACCCCGTCTTTTAATTCTTACAGTCAATGCTCTAATTTAGGACCCCTTCAACCCACAACAATTCTTACAAAAGATAAAAGTGTATAGAGCAGTAGTTCTCAACCTGTGGGTCGCGACCCCTTTGGAATCTAATGACCCTTTCATAAGGGGTCGCCTAAGACCATTGGAAAACACAGATATTATATTATAATTCATAACAGGAACAAAATTACAGTTTTGAAGTAGCAACAAAATTAGTTTTGTGATTGGGGTTACTGAAACATGAGGAACTGTTAAAGGGTCGCAGCACTAGGAAGGCTGAGAAGCACGGCCGTAAGGAAGGTGGATGACAGCCACACACAAATATAAACTATGATAAAGGAACAAGCAAAGGACCTGATTAGAAATGAGCGGGAGGGAAGCCTCGAGGCAGAGGCTGCTTCAGCTGAGGACTGAACGGAACTGAGACAGATGAGGCCGAGAAGACTCAGACAGGAGGAAGACGAATTCTGAGCATTCAGAAAATGGCAGCAGATGCGTTTCCACATTTCCGCCAAAGAATTCATGGGAGAATTGGGAACAGATATATCGAAAACTAAGCAAGACAAAGAAAGAAAGAGAGAGAGAGACAGAGAGAGAACTAAAAGTTACACAGTAAAGTACACAGTATTAAGTGTTCACAGATTACCAAGTCTCTCAACAAATGCAAGACGCTGATTTACCTGGAACCTGGAAAGAAGATGGGTGATAGATGCTGAGTTTCTGCTTTCCATGCTAGGAGGTTAAAGGGATTTAAAATGAAAAAGGAAAAGCTGAGTTGGTGGCACAGGACTTCAATAGCAGCCCTTGGGAGACATCGGTGGGAAGGGCTCAACGTCAGACAAACAGTAAACAGCCTGGGCCACAGACACACACGCACACATACACACACACACACACATGCAAACAGACAGACATACAAACAGACACACATGCACACAGATACACACACACAACAAAACAAAAAAGAAAAATACACCCACAATACACACGGATATGCACACACACTGGAACACACAGATACACATACACAACAGCACACACAGACACACACACAGGCAAAGATACACACTGGCATACACAAATACAGGCACACATACACACAGACACACGCACAACAAAACAAGAAAGAACAACACACACACGCTGGCACACACACAGGCCCCTGTAACCTCAGTATCTAGAAGGTGGAGGCAGACTGCTGAGACCTGGGCTACATAACGAACAAGGGAGGAAGGAAGGAAGTGTATTTATTTTAGAAATGTGGACATAGCTAGCGAAACAGTGAAGAGGCCTGAAAGCAGTGGTCACTGTCTGGTGTGGGAGCACATGACCTGGAGAGGGCTGGTCATTTGTTAGACACATTCAGGAGATGGGAAATAATGTGGTAAACGCAGACGAAGCTTGGGTACCGTGGCACCTGCCTGGAATCCCAGCATTCGTGCTCAGGATTTTGAGACAAGCTTAGTTTACCTAACAAATTCAGGATAGCCAGGATTCCACAGGGGGCCATTTGCTCTGTAAGGAACAGAGCAGAGCAAACAAAACAGAAACAAAATGGTGTCAGGAGAGCAGGAGGCAGCAGCTTTGGACTGCGGTTTCTCATCAGAGACTATCCTGCTCCATGACTTCACAGCCAAGCTTACTTTATATTAAACTTAAACCCCCTAACCCCAAACCATCTTGAGCACCCTCCCACCACACGCTTCTCTTTAGCAGGTGGTGCCCACTGGCTACTCATGATATTTCTATTTGTCTAATTTCCCATTCCATACTTGCTCTCCCCTTCCCACTTCTTTGAGCCAGAATCTGGTCCTAGAGCCAGCACTGGCCTCAACTGTACTCTATAGACTATTTTGAACTCATGATCCTCCTGCCTCAGCCTACATTCTTTGTAACAAGCCTTCCATAAACTCTTGACTCACCTACCATCTAATTCATTTCCTGTTACCTCTCTGATATTGCTTACACCAGGGTCATCAGTGAACTCCAGGTTAGCAAACGCGAGTGATACTTCCTACCACACCAACGCTATCTTTTCTAAAAGAGCAATTATTCTCCTGCCTTGGGGACTTTCACACATGTTCCAAGCGTTTTTGAATTGAAACAATTTGTTAATGTAAATATTTAAAACATTCCTCAATAACTATAATCCAGGCTTGAACTTCAATCTTTTAAAACATTTTTATTTTCTTTATCTATCTGTACACCACATGTAAACCTGGCATTGTCCAACTGTGTGGAATTAGAGTTACAGACAGTTGTAAGCCACCTTGTGGCTGGAGGCTGGTGCTGGGTCCCGGATGAACATCCAGTGCTCTTAACCACATCTCCCAGCCCTCAACCGTTTAAATACATTTGGAATTTCAAAATATGGACGAGGGTAAGTTCTTCTATGGTCACTGAAAGACCTTGCATTCAGAGGCTCCATTCCATCCCTTACGGCCAGGCATAGCACACCTTTAATCCTAACACTTGGGAGGCACAGGCCCAGAGATCTCTGTGAGTTCAAGGCCAGCCTGGTCTACATAGTGAGTTCCAGGACAGCCAGGGCTAAATAGTGAGATTGTGTCTCAACATTTAAAAAGTGTACTTACTTAATGTGTATGAATATTTTGCCTGCATGCATGTATGCATGTATGTATGTATATGCATCATGTATATATGGGCACCTCTTCAAGGCACCCAGAGGCCAGGAAGTGTCAGATCTTCTTTGAGTGGAGTTACAGGTGGCTGTGAGATGTTGTACAGGTTCCGGGAACTGAACCTGGGTCTCTGCAAGAGCAGCCAGTGCTCTCAGCAGCAGAGCCGTCTTCCCACTCCATACACTTGTTGTTTTTGCTTGTTTTGTTTTAGATTAAAAAAAAAAAAGCTGCGTGTGGTGATACATGCCTTTGACCCCAAGCACTTGGGAGGAAGGGGAGGTGATCTCAGCAAGTTCAGGGCCACTGTGGTCTACACAGTGAGTTCCAGGTCAGCTAGGGCTACATGGTGAGAACTTGTGTTAAAACAAAACAATAACCACAAAACCAAACAAAAAGTAAACGCTTTATATTGATCAGAGCTGAGATCTGCAGAGTTGAGATTAGAGCTGAAAGAACAGCGCTTCTCAAAGTGTTGTGAACCCACAGAATCTGCCCTAACTAGGCATTAAAAAAAAAAAAAAAGATTCATTTTAAACTGGGCTTTGGTGACCCACACCTTTAATCCCAGCACTTGGAAGGCAGAGGCAGGTAGATCTGCATGAGTTCCAGGCCACCCTGGTCTACAGAGTGAGTTCTAGGACAGCTACACAGTTCCAGGACTACACAGAGAAACCCTGTCTCAGAAAAACCAACTAACCAACCAACCAACCAGCCAGCCAAACAAAACATTTATTTTACTTATATGTGTTTTACTGTCCCCGCGGCATGTGCATGCAATGCCAGAGGAGGCTAGACGAGAGCTTCACATCCCTTCCAATGGTTGTCAGCTATAACATAGGTGTTGGGAACCAACCCTGTGTTTTCTGGAAGAGCTGCCAGTGCCCTCACCTGCTGAGCCATCTCTCCAGCCCCCTTCTTTAGGGATATTTTTAGGTAGCTAAGTACCTGGGCCTTTATGCCAGGCTTCCCAACAGGGGTGATGCAGGTGGGGCTTTTTTTAATCATGAAAACTGAAGTCCAAGGTTATCAAAGACCTCAACATAAAACCAGACACACTAAACCAGTTAGAAGAAAAAGTGGGGAAGACCCTAGAACTCATTGGCACAGGAGACTACTTCCTGAACAGAACACCAACAGCTCAGGCTCTAAAAGCAACAATCAATAAATGGGATCTCATGAAACTGAAAAGCTTCTGTAAAGCAAAAGACACTGTTGTCAGAACCAAATGACTGCCTACAGATTGGGAAAGGATCTTCACCAACCCTATATTTGACAGAGGGCTAATATCCAGAAATCAAGAAGTTAAAAAGCAACAAATCAAGTAATCCAATTAAAAAATGGGGTATGGAGCTAAAAAGAGAACTCTCTGTAGAGGATTGCAGAATGGCAGAAAAACACTTAAAGAAATGCTCAACGTCCGTAGCCATCAGGGAGATGCAAATCAAAACGACCCTGAGATTTCACTTTACAACCACCAGAATGGCTAAGATCAAAAACTCTAGTGACAACGTATGCTGGAGAGGTTGTGGAGAAAGAGGAACCCTCCTCCATTGCTGGTGGGAATGTAAACTTGTACAACCACTCTGGAAATCAATCTGGCACTTTCTCAGACAATTAGGAATAGTGCTTCCTCAAGATCCGCTATACCACTCCTAGGCATATATCCAGAATATGTTCAAGTACACAACAAGGACATTTGCTCAATTATGTTCATAGCAGCTTTATTCATAATAGCCAGAACCTGGAAACAACCCAGATGTCCCTCAGTTGAGGAATTGATACCAAAATTGTGGTACTTTTACACAATGGAATACTACTCAGCAATTAAAAATGAGGAAATCATGAAATTCGCAGGCAAATGGTGGGACCTGGAAACAATCATCCTGAGTGAGGTATCCCAGAAGCAGAAAGACACACATGGTATATACTAACTTATATAGACCTATAAGATAGGATAAACATACTGAAATCTATACACCTAAAGAAGATAAACAAGAAAGAGGACCTAGGATAAGATGATCAATCCTCACTTAGAAAGACAAATGGGATGGACATTGGATGTAGGAGAAAACAAGTAGCAGGACAAGAGCCTACCACAGAGGGCCTCGGAAAGACTCTACCTAGCAGTGTATCAAAGCAAATATTAAGACATATAACCAACCCTTTGGCAGAGTGCAGGGAATCATATGAAAAAAGGGGAGTTAGTATGACCTGGAGAGGACAGGAGCTCCGCAAGGACCAAATACATCAGGGCACAGGGGTCTTTTATGAGACTATTTCTCCAAGGACCATGTATGGATACAACCTAGAACCCCTCCTTCAATGTAGCAAATGGTAGCTCTATATCCAAGTGGGCTCTATATCCTAGTAAGGGGAACAGGGGCTATTTCGGACATGAATTCAATGGCTGGCTCTTTGACTCCCTCGCCCCCCGAGGGAGGAGTAGCCTTACTAGGCCACAGAAGAGGACATTGCAGCCATTCCTGAAGAGACCTGATAAGCTAGAGTTAGATGGAAGGGGAGGAGGTCCTCCCCTATCAGTGGACTTGGAAAGGGGCAGGGAGGAGATGAGGGAGGGAAGAAGGGATAGGGAGGGAATGCGGGAGGGGGCTACGGCTGGGATACAAAGTATATAACCTGTGATTAATATAAAATAAAATAAAATAAAAATGTTAAAAAAATTTGAAAGTGTATGTCTAGATTGCATGATTGCTGCTGAGCCCTCCAGGCTCCATGACTACACGCACACATGCACTCAAACGGTATATTTATTCCAAATCTCAAAGTCATCATATTGCAAACAAGAAAGCATGACTAGAAACACATTTGAAAACTGTGGGCTGAATAAAACAAGACAAATGAGCATAGGCTGTGGGGTAAGGAAATCGAAGTTCAGCTGGCTCTGTGCCGCTCACTGATTTCAGGCCAAGAGTTTGCTAGGAATCAGGGGTCCGTACGTGTGCAATAGGTATTCTGACGATGTTTCTCTCAAACCACTGCTGAGCTACTGCTGCGCAGCTCACTAACAGGTTCCGGGATCCCAACCCACCCATGTTGTTAACTTCCTTCTAACACGCTGTAGACCCAGCAGTGTTTGAGGCTGAGGCAAGAGAATCCTAAGTGTGAGGCCAGCCCGAGACACAGTGTCTCAGAACTAACAACAAACATTCTTGGACACTTGGAACTCCTCTGCCAAGCAACTCACAGAGGTTTAGCCACAGTTGTTTGAGTCCGGCTCCCCATGTAGCCCAGGCAGGCTTTGAACTCCTAAACCCCATTCAGTCTCCCATTCTTCCTTTTCAGTAGTTGCCCTGGGGTGATTTATTACACAGTGATGGATGAAGCAGACCGTAAATCTTTTGGGAAGATACCACAAAGAAAACCATTGACATTAGCATCTTACAGAAAAATCTCTAACTATTCAGAACCAAAAGAAAATTGGTTTTCTGGCAAACAAAATTGGGCTGTATCTTAAGTAAACAGACTGTGTTAGTCTTCAAAGAAAAAAGTCAGGATATTTTGGAAGGGAAACAATCCCAGGGTAGACAGGACCAGCGCAGCATCTTCGTGCCTCTCCAGGGCTTCCTTTTAACCCAGTTCATCTGAACCCTAGCTAAACCGCCTTGAGGACGTTCCTCTGTCTTTTCTTACCTGAGCATGGGTAAAAACAACTTTCCATTTCCACTTAAATACTCTAAATATGAAGCTGGATTTTCTTTTTAAAAAGAACTGTACAGGAAGTTAAAGGAGACAGAGTTTAACAATATATAAACAAACCAAATACAGATTTTTGGTTTAGCTATATAGCAAATAAATATAGCCTACGGGTCATAAGCTAAGCACATTCTACTAAAAAGTTAGATGGGTCCTACTTAGTTCAATCATCTCATTGACAACTTCACACATTTACACAGTGCACACTGATCACTCTCACCTCCAATCTCTAATCTCCCTACTGCTCCTGTCCACACCCTCCCACCCAGTCTTCCCTTCAGCTCTCTCTCACACCCATGTCAGTTGTTTTGTTTTATGGCCCGCCAAGAGTCCAGCCAGGGCCATCTGTGTGCCCTGGGTTTGGAGCTATCCGGGAGAGCCCGGCACACAGCTGGAGACCATGACCGAGTCTGCGCTTCTTTCCACCCAGTTATCAATGGTTCTTGTTCACAGGCCCTTACATAAGGAGCTGAAGCACACAGGCATTCAGAGTTTGATGTCTATGTTCTTGGAGGAGATGAGAGATTTTTTTATTACAGTAAGAATTCCAAGGAACAGAGGATTCTCTGTTTTAGTGTCAAAATTACTTAGGAAAAAACAAAACAAAACTGCCAAAACAGCAGGGGCCAAAGAACCGGGCTCACTGGTTAAGAGCACTTGCTGCTCCTGCAGAAGACGGGCCCCCAGCACCAACTTGGCAGCTTACAACTGTTTGTAACTCCAGTTCCAGGGGACCTGATGCTCTCTCTCGGCCTCCAAGGGGACCAGGCACACATATGTACATGTACGCAAGACATTCATGCACATAAAATAAAAACAAAAAGCCTTTGCTGTTTTGGTATAGATCCTTCTAAAATGCATTATATTCTTTTGTTTTATTTAGAGTACATAGGCTATAATGTAACTTTTCCTTGACAATTTTTTAAAAGATAAACATTCTTTTACATGTCTGTAAATGTGTCTGTGTGTATATATGTACACATCTGTGCAGGTGTTCACTGAGGCCTGGAGCTGGAGTTACAGGCACTTGTGAGCTGTTTGATGGGTTCTGGGAACTAAATCTGGTCCTCTGAAAAGGAAACAGGTGCTCCTAATAGCTGGGCCATCTCTCCAGACCCACAGTCTCTACTGTTAATTAGTGGGCTGGCTTTCTTTTTTTTCTTTTTTAGGTGTCAGTTGAGGATTCAGATACCAGATCATTAAATCCATAAAGATTGTGTGTTAGAAGTAAACACACTTTATTTGCCAGCTCTAGTCAGCAGTTACCAGGAGGCCTAGCTAAGAAGTGAGGCCAATAAATAAATAGATGACATCCAAATGAAAAAAAAAAGTCAAATTATCTTTATCCCCAGATGAAATGATTCCACAATCAGAAAACCCTAATAATTCCACAAAGATCAGTTGGAACAAATTTTGTAAAGTTGCAGGACACAAAATTAACACATAAAAGCCAGCTGTGTTTCTATATACTAACCATGAATAAACCAACACAGAAATTAAGAATATTATTCCATACATAGTAACACCCCCCTAAAATAAAAATACTTAGTCAAAAAAACAAACGACCTGTGCACTGAGCTCAAAGCCAGCCTGAGCTAAGCAGTGAGACCCTGTCTAAAACAGACAAAAACCAATCAAGAGAGAAAAAGGCAGCTCACAGAATGGGGGGAAATATTCACAAAGCACTTATCTGATGGCAGGTTAATGTTTAAATATATAACTTAGGCAACTTGGTGACAGAAAACCCAGCCCAAAGTGGGGCTAGGACTGGAGTAGACATTTCTCCAAAGAAGAGCCACACATGGCCAGTAAGTGTGCAAAAACAAGACATTCCACATCTCACCATCAGAGGAGTGCAAGCAAAACGTCATGGAAGAAGGGTGGCCTAGGAGGAAGGGGTAGAGGTATGAGTGTTATAGTAGAGCAATGCTAGCTACCTGAGAGATTGAGGCAAGGGGATCACTAGCTCCAGACCTGCGGGGGCCACACGCTGAGCTCAGGGCCAATCCTAGTCACGTAGACCCTGCCTCAATTTGGAACGATTGGCTTGTGCCGTAGTTCAGTGGTAGAACACTTCCCTGGTATTGTAAAACAGAATAACAAACAAGCAAAACCTACAATGGCACTGCTTTATATTCACAAGGGAGGTTACTTAAAACCTATAGAATCACAAGTGCTGGTAAGGATACAGAAAAACTGGACTCCTTGCGCACTGCTGGTAGTGAGAAATGGTATAGTATTTATGAGAAAACTATGCAGGTTCTTATAATTTAAAAACACACACAAAACTAGCTTCACAAAACTATAACCCAGCAACTCATTTCTCGGTATAAAATACAAACATTGAAAGAAACTCAATATGCACATAAGCACACTCATTCATTCTAGCACTATTCCTTACAGGTGAAGGCAATCCGAGTATCCATCAACAGATAGACAAGCTGAATGTGGCATGTGCAGGTCTGTAAATGTGCACACACTACCCACGTATACACACGCACATTATTGTTCAGCTTTAACCATGGGAAAATTCTGATAGAAGCTGTAACATGGCTAAAACTCGAAAACATCGTTAAGTAAGAGAAACTAGTTTCAAAGGGATAAATATGACTTCACATACACTTGGCACCTACAGCAGTCAAATTCAGAGGCAAGCGGAGCGTGCTGGCTTCCGGAGATGGGGGTGGGGAAATGGGCAGCTAGACTTACTGGTACAGAGTCCGTTTAGAAGACGAACGGGGAGTTGGAGACATGACTTAGTGTCCGAGAGCACCGACTGCGCTTTCGGAGGACCTCGGTTGGATTCCCAGCACCCACGTGCCAGCTCACAACCATCTGTAACTCCAGTCCCATGGAGCCCTCCAGGGCTCACTGCATGCATGTGGTACACAGAAATATGTGCAGGTATAACACCATACACAGAAAATAAATAAGCAAATAAAAATGTTAAAAAGGTCAGAGTTCTAAAAATGGATGTACAATAATATAAACTTTGTAAAACATAAATTTTTATCATGGTGAAGAGGAGAGGAATTTTGGTACTAGAGGATGTGCCATCAGCTACAGTTTCTTAGAGTCCCACACCATCATTCACCCCAAAGACCACAGCCAGCTGTCCCAGAGCAGCGTTAACCCCAAAAGGCGCTCCCAGACAGACTCACCCGACAGAAAGAACAATACACAAATCACTGCTGGGGAGCGTGGCCTGGGTAACGCAAACACTGAGTGCTTCGCAGAGCCGTCGTTAGCCTAGCGTGTGCTTTGTGACCTATTGGTCAAGTGACTTTTGGCAGAATGCACAGTCATTGTGCATGAGTAACAGGAAGACAGGAAGAAAAGGGTGAGTTGTCGTCCTAAATTTGCAAGCGAGCCCTGAGAGTAAAATAGAACACATAAGCCTCCCCATAAAATATGGCTGCCAGACTTAGCAAGTAAAATTATAGGGCTTGTGTTTATCAGAAATCCAAATTTAACTGGGCAACTATCTTATCCGGCAGTGCTCTCAAGATTTGGGATTGAGGAGAGAATTGATAATCCAGGCTGTTCTGATCTGGGATTACTGAGGTCTGCAAGGAGTCTAGCCCAGAGAAGTAGAAAGTTCCATTAAAAGATATACTGACTACAAAAAAGAAAAGTAAAAAAAAAAAAATCACATTGCTTAATTTCGCTCGAATCCCTCCCCACATTGGGTTTCTGTAATCTAAAGTTTAACTTTACAAAGACATGTCAGAGTGTGAAAGGAATCAAAGCTAGACACAGGTAAGTGAAAAACCATACTCTGGCTAAGGCAGACTTAACTGCAGACAGTCAAGTTGGGTGTGGTGGCCCACACCTTTAATTCCACCACCTGGGAGGCTGGGGCGGAGGGGCGGATGTCTGTGAGTTCAAGGCATGCCAAGGGCTATAAAAGAAAACAAACAAACAACAAAGTATCCTTCAATATCAATATAAAAACCAGAGGAAAGCAGAAAGAAATAACAGTGTAAAGCCAGGCAGCAGGAAGAGGTACTATACAGTGTTTAGACGCTTCTTCCCATGAAGCCACGCTATTGCCTAATTCTACTGAGCCCGGCAAGGGGCTACTATTTAGTTAGTTAGTTCTGGGGATTGAAGCCATGCTCTGCTCGTGAGTTCCATGACCATCCTCTCAGCCAGTATTTGCCAATACTCTGAGTCCATGTTGAAATAATGCTATCATCAGGCACCACCTCCTAGCTTATGAACGGCTCCGCTTTCCAGTAAGGTTTCATCATCCAGCAACACCACCCACTTTCCTTAAAGCCCCCAAACCGCCGAACCTAACCAAGGTCCTTCGCTTCTTCAACCTGCCTGAAACACCGGTTACAGACTTCAGGGCTAGAGCTGGCTCTAGAATTCTTCCCCAGGGGAAGCAGCTAGTCTCCAAGGAAGAAGGGCCGTAACCCTGGCAAAGCTCTTTTAGATTATCTGGGTAACCTCTAAGGAACTAACCAGTAAGAATCTCTGTAGCCCTAAGACTGCTTTAAAAAAATAACATAAATAGCAGTTTTATGTCCTGCACTTGAAGTCCTAATGCAAATGAAACTGGAAGAAGGAATGGAAAGATGATATATTTTGTATATGCCTAGACTGAACTAATGCCCCAAATGGCATCCCTTCCTGTTTTATGTAACTGGACAAACCTCTTCTGCCCTGCAGCCACAGCATTCGGGCTCATCCATTCACTCATTCATCTGCCTATAAGATATTTAATTCGTGCTGCTATGTGCCAGGCGCTGTGCTGGTGACTCGGGAAACAAAGATGAGCAGTGTGGCCCGGGTGTCCGCATGGCCACCTGGGCAATCCACAGCTATTCTATGGCACCTGGATCACCTTGTCCTTCCAGGCAGCTGAGGGCAGTAGCAGGCACCGGCGAACTAAAGGTCTCCCGCAGATAAAAGTGGGTGAGAATGAGGGAGGGCTGAAGCTGGCACTCAGCAGGGATCAACTTGGGAAGCAGGAGCCAAAGGCACGGAAGGCGCAGAGGACCTGCTGCCGTCACTGCCCGAGAGGACAGGCAGCTCCCACCCGGAGGACACAGATGTGGGTTCAGTGATGGCTGGCACGAGCTGGTCCCGGCGTCTCGGGAGTGGGGGACAGTTTGAAGGGACGGCTGGGGGTGGACCCCAAAGGGCTGGCTGGCTGGTGCTGGGATTCTGAGGGTTCCTTAGACCTCCAAACAGCAGGGTCTGCAGCAGAGCCAGGAACCAGAGGGTGCAGAGAGGGAGAGACGAGGGCGGGGCGGGCAGGCCGAGCGGCTGGCTGTGGGCAGGGTGGGTTGGCAGGCTGAGGCCCCGTCCCGAAGGACGCCCAGCAGTGTGGGGGCGGTGGGTGTCCAGAGTCCCGCTAGCCTCCGGAGAGGCGCCCCTACCTCGCTGCTCGCCTCGGCTGCGTCCTTCCGCGCCGGCGGCGTGGTCCCCCGCCTGCAGGGGTCGCGTGGCAGCCCACGCCAGCTCCCCTCCGCTCCTTCGGCTCCGCGCGGTGGTAACGCCCGGCGCCCCCTGCAGGCGTGGTGCCGATGGTCCGCTCTGGGCAGCCCTCGTGCGGCCCCTGCGCGAGGCGCGTTGGTTCGGCCCGCCAGGCCCGCGGGCGCGCCCACCTCCCCGGCTGCGGCGCTGCGCACAGCGCGAGTCACGCGCGCAGCCTTGCAGAAGAGCCGGCGGCAGAGGTGCGGCGCCGCCCTGCGCTCCCGGCAGAGCAGCCGGGCGTGCAGAGCAGCCCGGCGCGCAGTCCTGGGCGGGCGTCACGGGCAGGTGCTTGAGGCCTCCAGCCTAGTCTGAGGCAGCGAGCCTCGCAGTGCATTCCAGGAGAACATTCGGGAAAGATGTTCAAAAAAAAAAAAAAAAGCCTGAGCTCCCTTGAGAAGAGGGACTCGGCCACTGGGTGTGGTGTGGGCAGAGTGGCACTTGGGCTTAGGTAGTTTCAAAAAATACCCCATGTACAGCCAGGGTTAAGAGGCCCTGGGACCCATATTCCTGCTGCCTGGAAGGGCAGCTCATGCTGTGCTGTGTACAGAAAGGACACCAGTTCTGCCTTGTTGCTTCTAGAGGAGCGGGCAGGCTTTCTTCAGGCAGGTATTGTAAGCCCACCAAGGAGCAGCCAATCTGGAAGTGGCAAAGATTCTTAGACCCTGTCCTTTGGGGATCGCAGCCTTGATAGGCCATTCAAGGAAGCTGGTAAAATCACAGGGCACCTCCCAGCCGCCACCGCCCTGGGAACTTAAAAGAATGAGTGGTGGTAAATGTGGTTTGGACATGGTGCCATGTGCCTTTAACCCCACAGGGGCAGGCGGATCTGAGTTTGAGGAAAGCCTGGTCCATACAGTGGGCTCCACCCAGACAAGGCTACATACATAGTGAAACCCTGTCTCAAAAAAGCAAGCAAGCAGACAACAGCAAAAGTAGTTGTAGAGGGAATCAGCACATGTGAGAAGACGAAGGGCAAAACAACGGAAGAGTGAAAAGTGGTAGCCCATTAGAAGAGACCTTACAATGACTAAGCTTATGTGTAAATGATGGAGAGACAATAAAGTTCTTGCTTGCTTGTTTGCCTTTTTTTTTTTTTTTTTTTGAGGCAGGGTCTCACTATGTAGCTCAGGCTGGTCTGTAACTCATTCTGTGGACCAGGCTGGCCTCAAACTCACAGAGTTCTACCTGCCTCTGCCTCCCATTACTGTGACTGAAAATACATGCCACAACACGCTGACAATTTTACATGAGGGGGAAGTAGATAGGGTTAGCCCTTACAGAAACCCAGCAGGGGGAGCCATGAAGAGGCACCTGCTTCCTGCAGAAGCCAGAAAAGGTCATCATTCCCGAACTGGACTTACAGGTGGTTGTGAGTGCCAGGCATCGAATCCAGGTCTTTCTGCATGCGTGTGCTACACATGTAGGCCAAACACCCATACACATAAAAATGTAAAATTAAATAAAAAGAAATGGTCATGTAGTTTCAATAATTGAAATTGAGGCCTCCATTTTTTTTTAAATTCTTCTCTCATACATTACCTTCTAACCAGTTTCCCCTCCCCTTTCCCACAGATCCACTCCTCTTCCATTTCCCTTTAAAAACAAAAAAAGAGCAAGCCTCCCAGGGATATCAACAGAATAGAGCATCATAAGTTACAATAAGACTAGGCACAGACCCTCATGTCAAGGCTGGAGGAGGCAACCCAGTAGGAGGAAGAGCCCTCCATTGTAAAGTGACCAGCATTTGTCATTCTGTATAGAGAATGAAGCAGATACCCAAAGAGAGACAAAGCAGCCTCCTGAGGGGCTGTCTGAGTTGGGTTGCATGAAGACATATTTACCTAGACTGAGAATGGTATCCTCTGCTGTGCACAGCCAAGACACAGAGGCAGCTTCAGCTGACATGGGCTGAGCTCACACAGCTAACAGCCTCCCGGAAACCCAGAAGGGTCACAGGACCAGCTCAGTCCACACCTTTTTCTTCAGAAACGGATTTACTGCTGATATAACCACTAAATGAGGAACACTTCCCTAGCCCCTGCAGTTCCAACCTCAAGTATTTTCAGATACTTGCAAAGTGGTTTGGGGCGCACACGGCAGGTAGGACTCTGGGAGTGATCCTAGACTAATTATTCTCCCCACTCAGTCTGGCAGCTCTGCAGCTTGGTCATCTCAAATTCAAATCAAACTCAGATCCTCTGGATAGCAGCAGCAGCGCTCTTAGCCCGAGCCATCTCCCAGCCCATTCCATGACCAATTCTATCACTGACTCAGTTTCTCAGAGTTCCAAACCTAATTAGCAGAGAAGCCACACTGAGCTATGTATCTATCCTGGCCAGGGATGGCTATAGGTAGTAGTCAGCTAGTACAAACGCAACCGCCTAGATCCTCAACTAGTAATCGATGGATTCAGTACTCTTGATTACCAGAGAGGCGGGTATTGAGCAAGTCAGCAATACTGATCAATTGTTACCTATGTTTTCCGTAGCCAATCCTGAGAGCTCTTTGGCTCTGTCTTTAAAATATATCTGCTATTTACGGGAGCAAAAGAGATGACTCAGCAGTAAAGAACATGGCTGTTCTTACAGAGGACTGGATTTGATTCCCAGAACCCACGAGGCAGCTCACATCCTCTGTATTCCAGTTTTTCTTCCCCTGGGGAAGAAATGCCACCTTCTGCCTCCATGTACCCTCTGCTGCGGCCTTAGTCCATGCCATCACTGCACCATACACAGAGAAATAAAATTGCCTTAGTCTTCCTAGTCTCTATTAGAGAAGCTTGAACAAAGTATTTTCAAATGGGATTAAAAACTCTCCACTGTTCCAACCATACCTATCTAACTACTCAGCCCTTTGCTGTGTTTCATACAGCTATGTTAGGGTCATTACACTAGCTATTTATTCTGCATGAAAAGCCCTTTCATGGTGTTTTTTTTGTTTGTTTGTTTTTGAGACAGAGTCTCACTGTGTAGCCCTAGTGGGCCCGCAACTTGTCTGTCAGGCTGGCCTTGAATTCACAGAGATCTGTCTGCCTCTGCCTCCCGAGTACTGGGATTCAGAGCATGTACCACCAATTCCAGCTCTTTCCGTTGCAAACCTATCTAATTGTGTGTGTATTCCTATGTTTATTTCAAACTAAGCTTTTGAAAAAAAATGTACCTAGTTTGTGGTATTACACTGTCAGCAGCAGAAAATGGACACTGGATGACGTCACGCTCCATGATAACAGAAATCTTTGTTTTCCTTTCACAGATCTGCAGAATCTAGACTAGCACCAGATCATGGTGTTCAATAACCATTACTGTATATCAGGCCATATACTGTATATTTGATAGACTAGGGAGTGAAATTTCCAGAAAGCCATGGAGTATTCTATATACAAACTGTGTTTTGGGATATATGGGGCTAAGATAGTAGCTCAAATGGAGCAAATTTATAGATCTAATTAGCAAACTCTAAGAGAGTGTGTGTATCTATGTATCTGTAAAGAATGGAATTTGTGGAGTAGGGATAAGTATAAAACCATTTAATCACTAAATACACTATTATATGCTTATAATTCCAGTACTTGAGAAATTGAGGCAGGAGCCAAGACAGCCTGGGCTATGCTGGTGGACTCCACCTCAAAAAATTTTAAAACATCTTTGACTCTGAATTCCACGAAATTTCCAGTTATTTTTAGGTAGCAATGGATATTTGTCACTTTAACGTCCATTTTAGTAATTAAGATGACTTAATGGCATTGGGGTCTTCTGTTTGTTGGGTTTTGGAGACAGGGTCTCACATACCTCAGGTTGGTCTTGAATTCATTATATAGTTAAGGATGGCCTTATCTTCTGATCTTCTTGCCTTCACTTCCCAAGTCTTGGTATTATGGGTGGGTTAATTTTTATATTTATTTATTTATGTGTGTGTATAAGTGTATTGCTGGTATGTAGGTCTGTGCACTATTGTGCATGCCTAATGCTATATTGGATGCCATGAGCCACTATGTGGGCACTGGGAACAGAACCCAGGTCCTTTGCAAGAACAACAAGTGCTCTTACCATTGAGCCAGCCCCTTGAATTAATTTCTAAAATCATACATGGAGAAAACTAGATATTCAATAACAAAAACGAATTTAAACAGTACCTACCCACAAATCTAGCCTTATAGAAGATACTAGAAGGAAAAATACAACCCAAGAAAGCTAACTTCATCCAGGAAAACACAGGAAAAAAAATAACCTCACTACAGAAAAACTAAAAGTAGCCAAGCACATAAACACTACCACAACCAACATCAAAATAAAAGGATCTAACAGTCAGTGGTCATTAATCTCTCTCAACATCAATGGACTCAACTCTCCAATAAAAAGACACAGACTAACAGAATGGATGCATAAACAAGACCCAACATTCTATTGCATACAAGAAACACACCTAAGTCACAAAGATAGATATTACTTGACAGTGAAGGATTGGAAGATGGTTTTCCAAGCAAATGGACCCAAGAAGTGAACAGGAGTAGCCATTCTAATAGCTAATAAAAATAGACTTTCAACCCAAATTAATCAAAAGAGATGGGGAAGGTCACTTCATACTCATCAAAGAAAATTCCACCAAGACATCACAATTCTGAACATCTATGCCCCAAATACAAGAGCACCCACATTTGTAAAAGAAACAATAAAACTCAAACCACACATAGATCTCCACACATTAATAGTGGGAGACTTCAATACCCCACTGTCAACAAAGGACAGGTCAACAAAACAGAAACTAAACAAAGAAACAATGACTCTAACATATCATGAATCAAATGGACCTAACAGACATCTTCAGAGCTTTTCACTCAAGCACAAAAGAATTTACCTTCTTCTCAGTATCTCATGGAACCCTCTCCAAAACAGAATATATAGTTGGTCACAAAGCAAGCCTCAACAGATAAAAGAATATTAAAATAATCCCTTATATCCTATCAGACTACCATGGACTGAAGCTGGACTTCAACAACAACAGAAATAGCAAAAAGCCTATACATACATGGAAACTGAATAACTCTCTACTCGATGACAGCTGGGTCAGGGAAAAAAATAAATAAATTAATTAAAAACTTCCTAGAATTCAATGAAAACAAAGACACAATATGCCCAAACATATGGGACACAATGAAAGCAGTGCTACAAGGAAAGTTCATCGCACTAAGTGTCTTCATAAAGAAATTCAAAACATCTCATACAAGCAACTTAATGGCTCACCTGAAAGCCCTAGGGAGAAAAAAGAAGCAGACACACCCAAGAGGAATAGATGGCTGGAAATAATCAAACTCAGGGCTGAAATGAATAAATTAGAAACAAAGAGAATAATTCATAGAATCAATGAAACCAAGAGCTGGTTCTTTGAGAAAATAAAAAAGATAGACAAACCCTTAGCCAAGCTAACTAAAAGGCAGAGAGACACTATCCAAATCAACAAAATCATAAATTGAAAGGGGAACATAACAATAGTCACTGAGGAAATCCAAACAATCACTTACTTCAAAAGTCTACATGTCAAAAATTTGAAAATCTAAATGAAATGGACAATTTTCTTGATCGATTCCACTTACCAAAGCTGATCAAGAAATAAATTAAGTAGTCCTATATCCCCTAAGGAAATAAAAGCACTCATCAAAAGTCTCCCGTCCAAAAAAAGCCCAGGGCTAGATTGTTTCAGTGCAGAATTCTACCAGACCTTCAAAGAAGAGCTAACACCAATACTCTTCAAACTATCCCACAAAATAGAAACAGAAGGAACATTGTCAAACTCATTCGATGAAGCCACAGTCACCTTGATAACTAAACTTCACAAAGACCCAAACAAAGAAAGAGAATTTCAGACCAATCTCTCTTATGCAAAAATATTCAAGAAAATACTCAAAAACTGAATCCAAGAACACATCGATGATATCATCCACTATGACCAAGTAGGCTTCATCCCAGATATGCAGGGGTGGTTTAATATGTGGAAATCCATCAATTAAATCCATCATATAAACAAAATGAAAGAAAAAAAAACCACATGATCATCTCCTTAGATACTGAAAATGCATCTGATAAAATCCAGCACTCGTTCATGTTTAAAGTTCTGGAGAGATCAGGGATACAAGGCCCTTACCTAAACATAGTAAAGACAATATACAGCAAGCCTATAGCCAACATCAAACTAAATGGAGAGAAACTTAAATCAATCCCACTGAAATCAGAGACAAGGCAAGGCTGCCCACTCTTTTCATATCTCTTTAACATAGCTCTTGAAGTCCTAGTTATAGCAATAAAACAATTAAAGGAGATCAAGGGGATTCAAATCAGAAAAGAAGCCAAAGCATCACTATTTGTAGATGATATGATAGTGTACATGAGTGACCCCAAAAATTCTACCGGGGAACTCCTATAGCTGATAAACGCCTTCAGCAAAGTGACTGGATACAAAATTAACTAACTAACTAAATAAATAAATAATCAATAGCCCTCTTAAATTGTACATTTACACAATGGAATACTACTCAGCAATTAAAAACAAGGAAATCATGAAATTTGCAGGCAAATGGTGGGAACTAGAAAAGATCATCCTGAGTGAGGTATACCAGAAACAGAAAGACACACATGGTATATACTCACTTATAAGTGGATATTAGACATATAATATAGGATAATCATACTAAAATCTGTATACCTAAGGAAGCTAATCAAGGAGGAGGACCCTGGGTAAGATGCTCAATCTTCATTCAGAAAGGCAAACGGGATGGATGTCTCAAGAGGGAGAAAACAGGGCACAGGACAGGAGCCTATCACAGAGGGCCTCTGAAAGACTCTACCTAGCAGGGTATCAAAACATATGCTGAGCCTCACAGCCAAACTTTGGACAGAGTGTAGAGAATGTTATAAAAAAAAGGGGGGGGGAGATAGAAAGACCAGGAGGAGACAGGAGCTCCACAAGGAGAGCAACAGAACCAAAAAATTTGGGCACAGCTGTCTTTTCTGAGACTGATACTCCATACAAGGACCATGCATGGAGATAACCTAAAACTCCTGTACAGATGTAGCCCATGGCAGCTCAGTATTCAAGTGGGTTTCCTAGTAATGGGAACAGGGGCTGTCTCTGACATGAACTCAGGGGCTGGCTCTTTGATCACCTCCCCCTGATGGGGGAGCAGCCTTCCCAGACCACAGAGGAAGACAATGAAGCCAGTCCTGTTGAGACCTGATAGACTAGGGTCAGATGGAAGGGGAGGAGGACCTCCCCTATCATTGGACTCGGGGAGGGGCATAGGAGAAGAAAGGAGGAAGGATGGGATTGGGAGGGGATGGGAGAGCGGGCTACAGCTAGGATACAAAGTGAATAAACTGTAATTAATAAAAATAAAATTAAAATAAAAAAAGAAATTAGAGGGTCTGGAGAGATGGCTCAGAGGTTAAGAGCACTGGCTGCTCTTCCAGAGGTCCTGAGTTCAATTCCCAGCAACCACATGGTGACTCACAACCATCTATAATGAGATCTGGTGCCCTCTTCTGGTGTTAAGGCATACATGCAGATATTGTATCCATAATAAATAAGTAAATTTTAAAAAAGTAAAAAAAAAAAAAAAAAGAAATTAGGGAAACAACACCCTTCACAATAGCCACAAAAAACATAAAGTATCTTGGTGTAACTCTAACCAAGCAAGTGAAAGACTTGTATGAAAAAAACTTCAAGTCTCTCAAGAAAGATACTGAAGAAGATATCAGAAAATGGAAAGATCTCCCAGGCTCAGGGATTGGTAGAATTAACATAGTAAAAATGGCCATCTTACCAAAAGCAATCTACAGATTCAATGCAATTCCCATCACAATTCTTTACAGACCTTGAAAGAAAAATTCTAAACTTCATATTGAATAACAAAAAACCCAGAGTAGCTAAGACAATGCTCTACAATAAAAGATCTTCTGGGTGTATCTTCATCACTGATCTCAAACTGTACTATAGAGCAACAGTAATAAAAACTGCATGGTACTGGCATAGCCACAGACTTGTGGATGCATGGAATCGAATCAAAGACCAAGAAATAAACCCACACACCTATAGATACCTGATTTTTGACAAAGATGCCAAAACCATATAAATGGTGCTGGTCTAACTGGATATCCACATGTAGAAAAATACAAATAGACCCATATCTATTACCCTGCACAAAACTAAAGTCCAAGTGGATCAAAGACCCTCAACATAAAACCAGACACACTAAATCTGTTAGAAAAAAAAGTGGGGAAGAGCCTGGAACTCATCAGCACAGAAGACAACTTCCTGAACAGAACACCAACAGCACAGGCTCTAAGATCAACAATCAATAAGTGAATCTGAAACTGAAAAGCTTCTGTAAAGCAAAGAACACTGTTGTCAGAACAAAACGACAGCCTACAGACTGGGAAAAGATCTTCACTAACCCTATATCTGAGAGAGAGTTAATATCCAGGACATATAAAGAACTCAAGAAATTAGATACCAACAAACCAAATAACCCAATTAAATGGGGTACAGAGATAAGCAGAGAATTCTCAACAGAAGAATATTGAATGGCAGAGAAACACTTCCGTCATCAGGGAAATGCAACTCAAAATAATTCTGAGATTCCATCTTACACTGATCAGAATGGCTAAGATCAAAAACTCAAGTGACAACACATGCTGGAGAGGATGTGGAGAAAGGGGAACCCTCCTCCATTGCTGGTGGGAATGTAAACTTGTACAACCACTTTGGAAATCAATTTGGCATTTTCTCCAAAAACTGGGAATAGCACTATCTCATGATCCACTCCTCATAGACCACTCCTGGGCATATACCTGAAAGATGTTCCACCATACAACAAGGACATTTGCTCAACCATGTTCATAGCAGCTGAAACTGGAAACAACCCAGATGTTCCTCAACGAAGGAATGGATACAGATATTGTGGCAAATTTACACAATGGAATACTACTCAGCTATTAAAAACAAAGAAATCATGAAATTTGTAGGCAAATGGATGGAATTAGAAAAGATCATCCTAAGTGAGGTAATTCAGAAACAGTCAGGCCTGGATAAGTATACACTCACTTATAAGCAGATGTTAGTCATATAATAAAGAATAAACATACTAAAATCTACAGACCTAAAGAAGGTAAACACTAAGGAAGACCCTAGGAGGATGCTTAAATCTCATTCAGAATGGCAAACAGGATAGACACTGAGAGGTTAAATAATTTGGAGTTATTCTTGGGAGGGGGGCAAAGTCACCAGAGCACAGTTCTTTCAGAGCAAGGGTCCAGCAGTCCCCCACCCAGATTAACCTTGGGATGTGACGTAGCCCCTAAGGAAGCCTATGGAATGTGTTAACTCCCTCCCCCTTGCTACAACCTAACCTGCAGGTATCCCCAGGTAGCCAGATCTGATCATTTGCAGTTTTGGCGCCTGAAAACAAACCAATCATTTTAAGGTAACTCCCCTAGGGACCCTTTCACCCAATCCTATAGTGCCAAGACTTGTACTTCCCTACTTTCGTTTTTGCCCCCTTAAAAACCGTGTTTCCCCAGAGTTGGGGGTCGCTTGCCTCTTTGTTCTTGCAGAGGGCAGCCACCCAACTTGAGTTTGTAATAAATGCCCTCGTGTGTTTTGCCTGTTGGTCATTTGGGGACTTGCGATCTGGGTATTTCAACACCATAGGGGTGGAAGAGAGGAAACAGAATGGGAGCCTTTCAAAGGGATCCTTCCTCTGAAAGGATTCACCCAACAGGGGATCAAAGCAGATGCTGAGACTCACTGCCAAACTTTGGGCAGAGCACAGGAAGTCTTATAGAAAAAGAGGGGGGAGGGGATAGAAGGGCATAGAAGGGACAGGAGCCCCTTAAGGAGATCAACAAAGGTAAAAAAAATTCTGGGCTCAGGCGATCCAGCAAAGACTGATACACCAACCAAGGACCATGCATTGAGAGGACCTAGACCTCAGATGTAGCTCAGATGTAGCTGATTGGCAGTTCAGTCTCCTTCTAGATCTCCAAGTAAGGGGAGCAGGGAATGCCTCTATCGTGAACTCAGTTGTCTGCTCTTTGATCACTTGCCCCTGGCAATGTGGCCTTACCAGGTCACAGAGGAGGAGCATCCAGGAAGTCCTGATGAGACTTGATAAGCTATGGGCAGATGGCAAAGGAGGAGAACTCCTTTCAGTGGTCTGGGAGAAAGGGATAAGGGGGAAGAGGAAGGGAGGGTGGGATGGGGAGGAGTTGAGGGAGAGGGCTTCGATGGGGACATATAATTAAAAAAAATTGTGAAAAAAAAACTATGTCATTCCCAGTTACCTTTCTCCCCCGTTCCCCAACCCCTGCCCTCTTTGCCTCATGTTTATGGTGTTGGGTGTTGGTCTGGTGCTCTGTGTATTCAGATGCTAAATGCTGGACCCAAGATCTGGTTACAGTCCAGATGAGTGCATTCTCATGTATACTAATCTTTGTTGTATAAACTTTGCTCCCCAATTATCTCTGATTGGTTAATAAAAGAAGCTGGACAGCGTGCAACTGGGTAGAAGAGAAGTAGGCAGGACTTTGGCTCTAGAGGTTGGGGTTTCAGGTAGGGACCACAGGGCAGGAGGAACACAAGAGAAGAAGGAAGGGACAGATGGAGCAGATTCAGCCTGGATAGAACCAATATTAGCAAGTAACCTGGGGCGTGTGGTGGGAGGTAGCCAGACTAGCTTAGGAAATCAGTTTAAACCGTACCTGCCCAGTTACGTCCTTAAAGCTTGTTAAATAAATCAACAGGACTCTGTTTCAGTTATCTAAGGGGTAGCTGGGTTAACAGAGCTTCCAGAAATTAATAATTTTTCTACAACATTGTGGACCAGGATGCGAGCTCTCATCTGATGCTGCAGTGCCATGCTTGCCTGCCAGATGCCATGCTTCTTCCATGATGGTCATAGACTCACCCTCTGAAACTTTCAACCCCAGTAACTACTTTCTTTTATAAATTGCCTTGATCATGGTGCCTCTTCACAGCAACAGAAAAGTAGCTAAGAGAGGGATCATATTCTAAGATGAGAGGACAGAAAAAGCCAAGGCTAGTGGCTTCTGAAGCTAATGAAGATGAAATAGTTAGGCATGCCAAGAATGGGTGTTCTGTGCAATAGAAAATGGCCACTGGAACTGGAAAGCAGGGAAACTGTCATAGACAGTAAAGGACTTTCCTCTGTGCTGTAAATGATGGGTTGGAAGAAAGCTAAATAGAAGGCAGGAGGCCAGAGAGGGGGATGTTATCAGTGAAGACAGTCATAGCTGGACAAACCACAGGGGGATTAGCGCTATTTCTGCCTCCCAAGTGACACAATTCAGTAGACTGGTTTAGAGAAATGGCAGAGCAGGGTCAGGAAAACCTGGAGGAGTCTGGTTGACACTGTTCACAGAAATAAACAGGCAGAGGCCAGGACTTACATAGCTCAGACCAGTGAGGATGAGTATGAGGGTTTCTGTGAGTTCAAAGCTATCCTGATCTATAGATTAGGTTCCCAGTCAGGTGGAGCTGAATGAGATCTTACCTCAGACAAACAAATGAAGAGGAATAGTGGTCTGGAGAGGTGGCTCAGTTGGTAAAGTGATTGTTTTGCAAACAGGAAGACTTGAGTTCCAAGTCAGAACCCATGTGGAAGTTCCAGCGGCAGAGCTAAGCGCTGATTTGTGCCAGCCTCAGGACACTGAGGACATGCTGAAGCCTGGGGCTTGCTGGCTAGCCAGCCTAGCTTCATCGAGAGCATCTGGACAATAAAAGGTTGTGAAGGACTGCTAAGAATGATGCCTGTCTTCAGGCCCCCACACGTGTGGGTTCACAGTGCCTGCACAATTACAAGCATGCATACACACATTTAAAACGTATACAGGAAAGCCTCAGCTGGAAGTCATTCACCCATTCACCCCACATCTATTAGAGGTAGATGCTAACAGGAAGTAAACCGTGATCACCATATCTTCTGATAAGTGCCTGAGGCATCCACAGGGACAAACAGAACACCAAGGAATTACGACAAGTGCCTGAAAAAAAATTAACACTAAACATGCTTATAATATCAGCATTTGGGAGGCAAGAAGATCATGAGTTTAAGGCCACACTAGGCTAGTCAGTTCTAGGCCAGCCTGTGAGTCCCATAGCCAGGTGAAGTCATGTAATGTACAATTCAGTGGTATCTAATAAACCAACAG
>CM053762.1:1450028-1477650 GCA_028658305.1 Pachyuromys duprasi | reverse complement strand
GTGTGAGTGTGTGTGTGAGTGTGTGTGTGAGTGTGTGTCTGTGAAAAGGAGGAGACGACAAAAGTGAGCAATAATATAGAGTGACAGGAAGGAACTGAAACCAAAAAATTAGGATAAAGAATATATATGACTTGGCAGCTGACTGAATGTCTGACTGGAAGCAGCAAAGGATGATTCCTATCTGATCACCCTGCTTGGGGTGTCTGGGGTCATGGTCACGGTGATGGTGTCCTGATATTGGGGGAGAGGAAGGTCAGTATAAGTTGGGCATGTTGAGTTTACATTTTAAGAGGTTCAATTAAGCGAATCTCAGATTGAGTTCCCTATTTAGATTAAGATCTAAGGAGAGATGGGCACTATGGAGTTGAGAATTACCTTTCTGTTGGTATGGGAAGTTATGCTACACTGAAAACTTAAAACCTAGGATTGAACTCTCAGGACACATGTTGAAGGTATGTGAACAGGATAGAACTAGGTAGCTAAAATGTGTCCTCAGACTAAGACTTAGACTTCCGAGGGCAGAAACGCAGTGGGGCTAGGGGTGGGGTGGGGACTGGGGGATCCGTGTCATTATATTGATATGCTTCATAATGGCATCGCTCAGATTATGTTACTATCATTAGAGCTCTAACAGACCATACAAAGATTTCCACTTCAAAATAAGCAATTTATTTCTCCATTTATTTCTCCGCAAACTTCAAACAGTTTTTCAAGTACATACAATTTCTTCTCAGAGTCATTTTATAGAAGACAAACACTCACCAGCAATGGCTTACATCCCCTTAAGAAGCTATTTTTTAATCACCTGCATTTGTTCCCCTCTTGGTTCTAATGCCTGAATAAGCATCAGTTCTTAAAGGGGCCAGAGAGGGGAAGACGGCAAAACTCTGAGCTGTCCTGTCTAGACAGGACATGCCTCCATTTTCTTTCCTGTCTTTCTTTTTCCCATTTTCTGGACCCTCTGAAGACCAGCTCTTCCCAGTCACCTCCTCCTTTGCTACTCAGGGCCAGCAATATGCTCACCAGGCACCCCGATCTTCCAGAAAAATCTGAGAATGGTGTCTGGGTGGGAATGTGTGCACATGGCTTCTGGGAAGGTTTACAGTTGCTCTGGGTATGGGTGTGCCCTGTCTTCATCCTTACGGCCCTCTTCACCTCCTCCACATGTGCCTGTCTGGGTTAAAATCTGGAAGGAATGATGGGAGGCTTGGACTTGTTTTTTTCAGGAAATACTGCCACTCTGGCTGATGTCTGGGGGCTGTTACCTCTTTCCTTGCCTTTCCTGGGTACAGCTTTCTGGGGAATGAAGAAGCTGAAGCCCTGAGAGAGGTTTATGCTAGTTTCCCAACCGCTCCAACCCCTTTTCACTTCGTTGCATAGGTAAAAGGGAGGAAGACAATGGTTGACTGGCTGAGGGTTCCCTAAGGGCCTCTACCTTTTAAAGGGACTTCCTGCTCTTTTTGAAGGCACCGGACTTCAGTGTCTTGCCCGATGTGATGAGGTCCCCGAAGCCCTCCTTGTGGGAGAAGGCATAGGCAGAGCGTCGAGCGCCTGGGTGCTTTACTTTGGTCTGGACTGGGGGTGGCGGCGGGTGTCTCAAGCAAAAATGAATCCTGTTCAGAACCTATATCCAGAGCGCGGGGGACACGGCTTTCAGACACGGAGGCCAAGACAAAGGGGACCCATCCCCGCACGGTCCCTCTTCTCACCTTGTCCACGTTAACGGGCCAGAGGAGCGGCTTGAGAAAGTTGTACCCAATCACAGGGATCATACAGAGCACTGTGCTGAGGATGAGGCACAGCCACGTATGGGGCTGCCAAAGACTGTTCCTGGTCACACCTGGGGACAGCGAACCGGAAAAGGAGAGGCGGAGACAATGTGGGGAGGGAGGCGGGGTTAGAGGTCAGGGGCGGCTGAAATCAGCCAGAGCACAGCTATGGTCCCAAGGAGGAGGGTACCGATTTTCAGACAGTCTAGTCTCCTGGGAAGTAATACAAATGCAAAAAAAGTCACTATGTATTTTGTGATTTTCACAACTAATCAGCTTATGAAAGAGTTTCCCCTTCCTGGTAAAAAGTTGCTTTGATGGCTGGGACAGTTCACATACCTTTGTCTCCCTCTAGAGGCAGGCCAGGGCAGGGGAGGGAGGGAGCTTAGAATGCACCCTAGTGCATTCACGGAAAAACCGAAGGCTCTGGTGCCAGCAGACTGCTGAGGGGAGAAGGTGCTGCCAAGCCTGAGGCCCTGAGGCCTACCCTGGGGTCCACACAGTACAAGGTGAAAACCAAGCCCTTCAAGTGGTTATTTCTCTGTCTCTCTTTCTCACACACAATAAATACATATTAATAAATAAATAAATGTGATAAAATTAAAAAAAAAATAGAAAGCTTTGGAGAAGAAAAGTGAGTTAGTGGCCAGACAAGAGGTAGGAACTAAGCTCATAAAAATGGCTACTCTATGCTTTGTCCATTTGAATGGCAATGAGAAAGGGAGAGGAACACAGGAGATAGTAAGTCAGGACATATCAGCAGAAAGGAGTCTGGACTGGAATTTCAAGTCATTTGATTGAAAAATCAAGGCTGGAGAAATGGCACAGTGATTAAAAGCACTGATAGCTCTTCCAGAGGACACAGGTTCAATTCCCAGCACCCACATGACAGCTCACAACTGTCCAGGAGACCCAGCATCCTCACACAGACACACATACAGGCATAATATATAGCAATGCACATAAAATAAAAATAACCCATAAAACAAGAAAAAGTCTCCAAAATGGAGCTAATAATTTTTGCCCTGTCACTTCAAGAGAGACCTGTGAAGATCAAATAATCTAAAAACTTTGAAAAAAATTTTGGAAATTCTGAAGTTAAACATTTTCCTAGAATGGTTTTATACTCCTTTGGAACACAGACTATTTCTTATTCATACCTCTATCTATGCATCATAACATATAGTTTCTCAGTAAACATTAAATTAGCATTTTATTAGTCCTCCATGCCAAATACTGGCTGGCCAGGTCTTACCTAAGAAATGGAAGATGCTGGGGAACATTAGGCAGAGGCCATCACTACACAGGAAGAGTAACATGCCGAAGTAGAGCCCCAGGCTGCCCCAGGTGAAGGCATGGTTTATCAGCGTCCAGGAGGTTGTGTTCACGGCAATCTAAGAAGCATGTGTTCATGAGCTTGAACGGCCAGTCAACACCTCTACTCTCAAAGCCTGTAATGGAAGGTGTTCCCTGCCGACCCTCCCTCTCTCGCCAGACAGGGTCCTCACTCAGTCCCCTCACTCCCGCTGCAGGGGCCACACCTGCATCGTCATCACCCAGATCAAGGTGGTCTGCACTAGCAGGGAGAAGGTCTGGAAGTCAGAAATGTCCTTTCCGTCACTGCGCTCTGAGTTTAAGATGGTCCCCATGGGGACAAAGAACAGCACGAAGGAACTGTAGATGCCATGCATTAAACACTTCATAAATTTCTTCTTGTTGAAATATAGGTTGTGCTGTCCTGGTTCATACAGCTCTGGGTAACACAGACTCCATGTTTCATTCACATCCTGGAAACAACACAGGGTGAGGAGGAAGGTCAGGGCCTTTCCACAGGTCCTATCTCCACCAGAGGAGAGGCACTTTGTCTCACTGAGTTTGCTACCAGGCTGCCCGGGCATTTCCTCATGGAGAGCTTGAGAAGCAGAATTAGAGAACAGAGCACTGACAGTCTTTTCCGGGAAGCATGTGGGAGTGGCTCAGGGCAGCGGGAGGCTGGTGGATACAGCCGAAGATTGAGCCCTGAAGCACAAGTGCTCCTTTGGTTAAATGCTGCTCGTGTCAGAAGCTGTAGGCAGAGGCAGGGGGATCAATAAGGATTAGCAAATCCTTTACAAGACATGCTTCATCTATTGTAGTCCTCCTTGGAGACGTTTTCTACTGTGGTGCCCAGAAATGGAGGCAGGTAGAAGAGTTAGGGACAGAGATATCAGGACTGCCTTGAATATAAACATGTTTTTTGTTTTGGTCCCTGGTGTGTGATATAGGACTGATTCAAATGGTCCACAGCAGCACACTATTTGACTCGTGTGGGCTGAGAGGAGCTCCTTGTCAGCTGCAGAGAGTTTCAATCTGAGGACTCTGGAGAGAGAATAAATGCCAGAGAGTGGAGGGTAGAAAGAGCAAGGCTGCTCCTGCTTCCCCCTTGCTGCTCCTGGTTGCTGTTGTCAGAAAAGAAGATGGAGATCTCCTGAAATAAGGATTGGACTGGTTCCAAAGACCCCAGCGACCCTAAGCAGCAGGAAGCAGCTAAGAGAACTGTGGCCCCTTTCCCACTAACCCTTTCTCTCTCCTACCTGGTGTTGGGGTGTTAGAAGGGATTGGGGTAGAGTAGGGAGAAAGAGATGTAAGAAATGTAAATAAAAGAGTTAAAAAAAAAGTACTCCAACACAGGACTCTTACTACTGAAGACACTTCTAACAAGAACAGACGTTGAGGCCTGGGCTGCTTTCCTGTGTCATAAGGTATTATGCTCACAGCGCCATGTCTAGCCTCTAGGATGCCCACCAAGGCCTTCCTACAGCCACTGTCTCATCCCTATTACATGTCAACAGGCCTCTCCCTTCTCAGTTTCTTGCCTTACCAAGTCTTCACTCAATGGTTCTGTTCTTCTTGCTCACTCTCCCTTATGATACTATCTAGGCAATCAATGCCTCCCCTGCTCTAGAAATTATTTCCTTCACACATGACTTTGGAGAGCTCACTGTCACTTTCTTTCTCACTCTTTGAGCCCAGTCTCCTGTCTAGGAGACCTGCTCCTGAGTCTTACCTTTTCAAACAGACTCAGGCCCAAGACAGGGAGGGAAGTGTAGACCATGTTGTAGCAGGTGATGAACCAGGTGTCGTAAACTGTCTGGAAGAGCATCAAGGAGATTCTTTTAGATAGCTTTCTTCACAGAGCCTCATCTCTACCTCTCAGGTCCAGTGCAGCCTCTCCTGGTCCCCTCCCACTCACCACCTAAAGGGTGGTTAATTAGTTTCCAGAAATCTGATTCTAAATCCCAGTCTTTCTTTGATCTTACTCTAGAACCCACACTCCCAGACTAGGGCAAGGCCATGCTGGGCTTCCAAGGTTGACCTGAAATAACCCTCTACAACCTTCCCTGTCCCTCTGGGTATACAGAGGCAAAGCTAGGCACAGTCCTGTGCTTGGTGGCTTCTGTGGCCCTGAACATTTACCAACGGGGCAAAGAGAAGAGCTGCAATGATTCTTCTTCAGCTGGGTGATCCATCTTGGAACTAGTAAGGGCCCCTTTCCTTCCTATCTACAGGGGTCACACCACTCCCAAAGACCAGATTGGTCTGGGTAGGTTGGGGTGTATCATTCTACACTGCCTGCTGGCTGATGTACTATCTCCCATGGTAATAAACCTTCAGGCTGTTTCTCCTGGGACTCGTTGAGAGACTCCTGAAAGACTTGTCACAGGAAGAAGGGCTATTCCTATAACATCAAACCCTATATTTCCTCTAGATTGTGATTTTATATTCAAACGTGAAATTAAATTATCAAAGGAACAATTTTGTGTGTGTTGGGCAGACCTGGGAAGCCATAGTTCTAAGTGTAGGTAGATATCCTGACAGCCTGTTTGTCATGATCTGAGAGGCTCCTGGAGGCAAACACAGTATTTAGTCCAGGCTACATGAATGATGTATATGGATTGTTGTCATTCATCTACAGATTCAAAATAGAACCATTTTAAAGTACTTTGGAAGTGTCTAGAATGTAGCTGTTATAGTCTTATTCTGATGATTTAAAAATAAAGATGGGGGCTGGAGAGATAGCTCAGAGGTTAAAAACACTGTCTGCTCTTCCAGAGGTCCTGAGTTCAATTCCCAGCAACCACATGGTGGCTCACAACCATCTATAATGAGAACTGATGCCTTCTTCTGGCCTGCAGGCACACATGCAGGCGAAACATTGTATACAAAATAAGCAAATCAATAAAAGACAGGGTGAAAAAAAAAGGTGGATCTCCCATATTATAATCACAAAATTAAAATCAGTAATTAAAAGCTAGGTCCAGTTCCTGAGGATCTGACACCCTCTCTGGACTTCGCGGGCACCAGACATGCAAGTGGTACACATACATATATGCAGACAAACCCCTCACATATAAAACAAAATAACCTAAAAGTAATAAAGGTGGAGAATTATCAAGGTGGACAGCAATAACAAAGATGACTCTGGATGTCAGGAGAACCTCCGGCTCCTTCAGTTTTTCTTAACTCTGTATGTTGGAAACTGTCAGCAGCAGTTCCCAGGAGAGTTCTTAAGGTGGCAGTCAGTAACGGAACCTTTATGATCTGGAAATGTAGGGTTAATGTAGGTTTGGGGTTATAAGGTGAAGGGATGGGTACACCACTTCACGCACCGCCTTCAACAGAAGGACAACTGTACGTGTTGGCTGACAGGAATGGAGAGTGCCAGCTCATGTCTTACCTGTGCGGAGAACCCGTTGTAGAAGGCGTACCAGAAGTGCACCAGTGTAAAGGTAAAGTTCTTGTAAAAGAAGTAGCTGAGGAACTTGCACATGCGATTGTAAGACCAGCGGCCATGCACCAAGAGTAGGCGCTGAAGGTAGCGGAACTGGCAGAAGGAGAAGTCACTGCTGAGCATGGCCTGCAGCCCCTCATGGCCGCTGATGCCAACCCCAATATGCGCAGCTGCAATGAAACCCCAGAAATCTCTGAGACATGAAGAAGACTGTTTGCTGGGCTCTTACTCTGGAAAGTGTGAAGGGAGTGAGGAGCTGAGGCTGTGTGACCCCCTTATTTTACATCTGGAAAATACTGTTCTACCTGGTAGAACTCCACCTTCCCAGTGGACTCCTTCTTTTTGACCCATTGCTCTTTCCCCACACACTGGGAAACAGCCCCTCCTTCTGCACTTTGCTTTCGATGCTGTCATTCAGCGCCAGAAGGCTGTCTTTTGTCCCAAGGCTAGCCACCTGGTGGACCCTTTCTTACTGTTAAGATATTAGCAATTCCTTGTTATCCACAGAAACTACTCAAATGAATTAATAATGCAATCAATGTCAATCTAACACAATACTTAATTCCTCACATTTATCTCAGGGGCTAAAATGTAACTGGTCAGAGGGATAGAAAATGTACATACTTTGTTAGTGAGAAGTACACTCTTCAGGGGACTTAAAGTGATTCTTGCTGGATAAAGAATTTATATTTGACAGAAGACTGACTTTCCTGCACGTTGTAATTATTTTGTGGCAACTCACTATTCTGGTCACAGTCACTGACTTTCTCACACTCACCTACATTACTGCTTCATGGGATTAACTGAGTTTTCTTATTCTTTTTTCCAGAGACAGGGTTTCTCTGTGTAGCCTTGGCTATCCTGGAACCTGCTCTGTAGACCAGGCTGTCCGGGAGCTCAGAGATCCACCTGCCTCTGTCTCCTGAGTGCTGGGATTAAAGGCATGTGCCCAGCTAGAATAACTGAAATTTCTAAAGCCCCCCCAAACTGGAGCAGAAAACCTTCCCAGAACTGAAGTAGAGGCCAGGCTATCTGGCAGTTTCCTGTATGGTGAGACTTTGTTCATACTCACAGATCAACAACTTTCTGTCAAGTCCATGTCGCACTTGAGTTTTAAACCAGAACATTTTCGCTTTTGAATTTCAGTAAATCACCAAATCCCCGCCAGTCAGGGGAGCCACAGCAGGCTCTAAGGAGCACCACTGTAAGCCCACAGACTTAAGAAAAAGAGAAGGAAAAAAGAAAGACTGCCTCCTACGCAGAGGTTCTTTCTGCCTCTACGGGTCTGATGCCAGCTTATGGGGGTGTGGCAGCTGCCAGCCTGCTGCACGTGATGGTATGCGTGCATTCGTGGTCACGCGTATGTGCCTGCGCTCATCTTCGTTGTGGAAGTGAACGCACCTGAGTTTGTGCATGCCTATGGACACAGACTTATATGTCTCAGCGTGGAGGGGTTGCAGACAATAAATGCATACATCGCAAGACAGGCAGGAGCGGGAGCCAACAGCACACAAATGCTGTTCGGCTGTTCCCCTCCCCCCTCTGGAGGAAGGAAGGGGTAAGCCATACATGGGGACTACTGCCCACCTCCCCTCACGTGCCTTTGATCATGCCGATGTCATTGGCCCCATCCCCGATGGCCAGTGTCACCACCTTCTTGTACCTCTTCACCAGGTTCACCACTTGGGCCTTCTGCAGGGGCGTCATCCGGCAGCAGACGACCCCCTTGCACATGCATGCTGTGCGCAGCAGCTCCAGCTCCATGCTCCCTTCCAGAGCGTAGGCCTGCGGCGCCGGGACACACTCACTCAAAGTCTTGCCCCAGAGTGTCTCGAGGGCAGACCTTCCCTTTGTTTGTCCTCTCCTGTCTTTTCTAGGGTGAGCCTGGCTCCTCACAGGCTTCTCTACCCCCAAGGGGTCACCTCTCAGTTAGTTCTAGCTGACATCTGGCTCAGCCTGCAATGGGCTCTCTGCATCAAAATGGTCAGCAGGCCATTAGCCAAGTGGCTTTTGAAGGGTCCTGTTCTATCGTTTGCCCCTTTCCCCTGTGGAGCAAGCCATATTAGCAGAGAAAAACTCAAATAAAGAATAAGAAACGAATCTCCTTTGGCTTCTCTTTCTTATTCTCCTGCCTAGAGCAGCCTGGGGAGTGTTGTCTTCCCGGTATGCCAGCGAAGGGGAGCAGGCTGACTCATAAGATAGGGAAGGGATGAAATTTCCCTGAGTTGGGTTGGACCTGGGGATGGCGCCTGGGATAGGGAAACAGCTGTAGCTCAGTGTTGCCCACCAGACTGTAGCCACTGACGACCAAGCCATAGCTGCCATTGGGCACCTCGTCAAGGACTCTGAAAGGCATTTGGGGTTTCCTGGTGAGGTGAATGTTTATGGGATCTGATTCCAGTAGAGACTCAGGTTTCATCTTCTTCCTCGCTGTCCTGGAAGCCAAAAAAGCATGGTCAGAGTCTTGTGTGAGCTCTACAACTTAGGAAGAAAACCACGTCCATGGTAAGAGTGAACAAGGAAGGCCTTAGGCCTCTACAGAACCTCTGCTTAGACCTCTGCCGCCATGGGCTCCCAGCTAGCCACATCCACACTTCTCCACCCACAATCTGAGTCTCTTTGGGTATGTTGTTTGCTTCCCTTTCATTATTTCTTCTCTGTGCCTTCTGTGGAGGGGAGACCTTTGGGGAAAGGGTGCAGATTGACTTTGCTTTCCCCTGTGTAACACACCTGAGTTCTTGCAGAACAGTCTCCCTGTCTGTGCCTTCCACCACGAAGACCCCATCCATCTCATCCCTGAATATCCTACAGGAGTACGCAGTGTCCACAGCAGTCTCTACGGCAGACAGAACAAGGGTTCATCCTGACTTGTGCTTACGGAGGCAGAGTCTTTACAGTGCAAGTCACTTGGGCAGGAATAGCAGGCTCAGAGCCCATTTGTCCATGACTGCCTTGGATACAGTTAAAATGCATTTTGTTTTCATGAACCTGGGGAGACTGTAGTCAAGCAATCACTGTGAGTGTTCACTTGGCTTTGCCTTAGGAGTTATTCATGAATAGCGGGAGTTGCTCAGCCTTAGTCTTCTCTCAAAAGCCTTCTTGTTTGTGAGTGTGTACGAGTGTGACATAGCGCATGTGTGGAACAGAGGACAGTGTGTGCTGTGTGCACGTATGGGTTTCAGGGAGTGATGTCTATAGTCTCAGTCTTGGTGGCAAGCCCCTTGGTGGCCTGTAGACGTGTTTCTTTGAATAGTACAGTTCCTATTTCTATACCAAATTTTATGAGGATAGAGACATGCTCAAGTTGCATCATTTCTTTATATTAAGAAACCTGGAGGGCTGGAGAGATGGTTCAGCGGTTCAGAGCAGGGTCTGTTTGTCCAGAGGTCCTGAGTTCAATTCCCAGAAACCACATGGTGGCTCACAACCATCTATACTGGGACCTGATGCCCTCTTCTGGCAGGCAGGTGTACATGCAGATAGAGCACTCATAAATATAAAATAAAGAAATATTAAAAAATAAACAAAAAACCCCAAACAAACCTGGAATCTGGAATAACATTAACACTAAAGAAAAGAAATAAAATTAACATTCAAGTCCTGACTAAAAGTATGAAGGGAATTCAGAAAAAAGATGCATCCCCCCCCCCATAAATTTCTTATAGAAGTCTTTGAAGGATTCATAGGACTGTGTAAGAGAAGCAAAGGTATTTTGAATGGGAAAATGACTCAAACCCAGGAGTAGGAATTGGGTTTAGGAGGACATATGAAGATAACAGTCACAACAAAGGACATATGAGTAGCAACAGATCTAGGTTCTTGAAGGCCAAAGGGATGTTCACATCACAAAGCTGTCGTCCCTCTGAGGGTGACGAAGCTGATGGCTGAACGCAGAGACGATGCTGAAATCAGTCAGAGCAAGACAGCAGGGGACAGACAAAGGCTGAACAAGGGTGGCAGTCAGGATTTTCAGATGAGAAGTGCATGTGGTAAGGAGACAGGTCTTGGGGGCTGGAGAGATGGCTCAGAGGTTAAGAGCACTGGCTGCCCTTCCTAAGGTCATGAGTTCAATTCCCAGCAACCACATGGTGGCTCACAACCATCTAAAACAACAACAACATGAAATCTGGTGCCCTCTTCTGGCATGTACATGCAAAACACACATTGTATAAGTAAATAAATAAAGAAGAAGACAGGTCTTTGGACGCTATGAAATGACCACCAATGCAAAGTAAGTGACAAACAAATATGTACAAAAGGGGAAAGGAAGCTAGGCATCTGCTTGGGGCTTTGTCAGAGCTACTGGCATTTGTCAGACAAAGAAGGAAAGAAGGAAAGAGATGGGTACAGTGGGCAGGAAGAGGGTAATATGGGCTGAGAGTTCCTTTACCTTGCTTGTCACCAGTGAGAACCCACACTTTAACCTTGGCGTTGTTCAGGGTGACGATGGTCTCGGGCACTCCGCTCTGAAGCTTGTCCTCTATGGCTGTGGCTCCTAGTAACTTCAGACGGGAGACAGCAGTGAGTGAGGCCAGCGGGAGCGCTATGCCACTGTGCTACCCAAAGACCGCCCTGTCCTGAGGAGGCTAGCAGAGGGAAACGCAGCATGCACTGCCTCTAACACATAAAGCTGTGGTTTGTTTTTTTCCAAGACAGGGTCTTGAAAATGTAGCTCTGGCTGAACTAGAACTCACTCTGTAGACCAAGAGAATGTTGAACTCACAGAAATCAGCCTGCTCTACCTCCCAAGAGCTGGGATCTTAAAGGCATGGCCACCACGCTGGACAATACATGCAGTCTTTGTCCAGAAATCAAGTTTAGAAACAGCATTAGAGCCTGGAGCCAGAAGTCTTGCCCTAGTTGTACATGAAGCTATATGCTCGCACCAAACTCTTTGTGTCTTGGTACCTTCATTTCTCCCTTGTAACGTAGCATGTTTCCTGGCCCCACGCGTGAGTCCTGGAAGAGGGATTTCTTACGTTCCTTTTAGCCCTGCAAGAGCTTGATGTTCAGTTTGATCCCACTGAGACCACCTGAAACACTCAGGACCTCCATCTCCCTGGATTACAGGAATCTTGGTCTATCACGAGGACTGTGAATAGTACCCTAAGTGCTGACGTGGGATGAGCCCACAACCAAGCTGAGGCACTGGGAGATGGACAAACTACTAAGTGATTTTTTTGCTAAGTCTTCAGAAAGAAGACAAAGCAAAGGAAAGCTGAGTTCTTTACCAACTTCTTTTGCTGTCAGTAATTTCTCTTTATATAGTAGAGCCAGCCTGATCAGTCTTATCACACACACACACACGCGCACACACATACACACACACCTTTTAGGGTCATCTTAACTTCTCTGTTTCTTATGCCCACAATCCAATCCACCTGCAAATTCTACTGGTTGTCTTTGAAAGAAATAAGGCCCGCACCTCTCTGCTTCCTTCTCCTTGGTAGCGGCCACGCCACCGCCTCTCTCCGCACCCTCCTGCAGTTTCCTGCCGTCATCATGCAGGCATCTGGGGGTGCGCCTTCTCTGTCTCAGGGCCTTTGTTCGCCCCTTCCATCCCACCCCAGCTCATCAGAGCTTCAACAGGTTGAGCTAGCCTGCCCTCCTTAGGGCTTTTCTGTCGCCATGATGGTGTGTGAAGAGCTAGCCTGCCTGGCTAGAGCGCTGCCTGGCTTGTCGCCCTCCTGAGGGTTCTGTCAGGCGTCTTCCTGTTGGTGCGAGACTGGCTGCCTTGTTCACAGCAGCGCCTCTGCCCCTTCAAACCTCAAGCACATGCTCCTTCTCTTCTAGGATTAGTTCACTTTTTTCCTGTGGTATTTTCACCATCTAACATAATACATACATAACACATACATACATGCATGCATGCAAATATATGTATGTGTGTATATATATATATAAATATAACTTTTTATCCATTTTCTCTACTGATATATAGGACACAGTTGCTCATAGGGACCACTTAACAAATATGTTGAACGAGTTTAATTTTTCTCTTGACATTAATACATTCAGAATTATCAAATCTTATATTATTCAGATCGTCTTTTCTTCTGGATTCATCTTCTTTCCTTGTGTTTCTCCCTCTTTCATTTTTTCCTCTCTTCATCTTGCTACGTAGCTGAGGATGAGCCTGGATCTCCACCGTCCTGTTCCCACATCCCAAGCGCCATCATCACAGGCACGTGCTCACACGCCCAGTTTTATGCCACGCTTGGGCTGGAGCCGGGGCTTGGCGCATACCAGGCCAGCGCTCCACCAACCGGGACACAGTCCTAGCCCCAGATTACACAGTTTCTTTGAGAAGATTTTAGGGGGTAAAGGGGACTTAAAAAACTATGGCCAGAACAGTTTTTCATAATGGATTTAGATGATTTGGGATATGTTCAACTAGTCTGAATTTCTATATTTAGTCTCCCGCGTTTTCTCGTTGAGCCTGCCTATCTTCCTTCCTCCCGACAAGCCCCGCGTGCTGGTCCTGCGCAGTCACTCTCAGAAGCCTGGCTGCCGCCACCATCTCTGTTCTCACTATGTCTCTGGCTCATTCATACTCACCATCAAGTCTCTTTCGATTTCTTCATAAACCATAGTTAATTTTCTTTCTCGATCTTCTAAAGTCAGGCAGGCTTCCCTGTGTTTTTTAATCCATGCCTGGAAAAATGCATCGTCCAGCTCTCGGTAAGCTACCATGAGTGTGCGAAGGCCTTCACGGGCAAAATCCTAGAAGATAATATGTGTGCCAAGTCAGAGCTGGGTAAAGCTGACGTAAGGGACTGGCACACTGACTCCATGGGGCCCATCTGCCTGTAAAATAAAGTTTTCTGCTCAGTACTATAAGGCTAGTCTTGTACTTTTTATGCAAAATGTTCCAAGGAAGTCAGGTGAAGTGATGTATGTATGTAACCGTAGCATTCAGGAGACTGAAATAGGAAGGCCTTAAGTCCCAGGCAAGCCTAGGCTATATAATGAGACTGTGTTTTAAAACTTAAAACCAAACGAGGATGGGGAAAACAAGAAGCGTTGGTATAATGTTTTTGTGGAATGTATACAATTTACCCTTGTTCATTCAAACGCTGATTTCTCTACCCCACTATCTAGTTTCAATCCAGACATTGCATTGTGATATTTATTCTAAGCATCACCTGTCTCAAGTTTGTGTAAACATGTCACCATTTGTTCTCTGTATTGACAATAAAACAACCATCCACAATGCTGAACAATGGAGAGAACAGGACAGGACATCCTGGTCCAGACCGGAGGAGAAGGAAGTGAGTGGGCGGAGAGGAGAGACGGCAGGAGAGGACTTGGAACCATGAGGAGAGACGAACCGGACCTAAGGTAGGACTGAAAGTATAATGGGTGAAATCCGAATGGGAGGAAACTATGAGGTCTTGGAGGTTTAGGATGGAATAATTACTGCCCAGCTCTGTGCTCTAGGTTAATTAAATAAATCCTAGTGTCTGTGTGGTGATTTGGGTATACAGCTGGTTTAGGAATAACTACTGCTTATCTAAAACATAAATCAATAGTAAATATTAAGAACCCACAACAAAGAATATTGAAAATGCTCTCAGAAAGAGGGTCCTGGCTTTTACCTATAGTTTACCTAGAATTTGTTATGTGATTCAGAGAAAAACCAAGTCTTCTAGGTTTCTTTCTTCCAAGATTTGGATAATAATGTACCCCTTACAGAGAGGATGATGGTGATTATGGGGTGAAAATGGAAGGGAATAACAAACCAAGAAGGGGTTTATAAGATGATGATACATAAAAAGGTGTTACCACTTTTTGCAAATACACATTCAATTTCCCTAGCCTTTCTTTGTCAACTCAGATAGCACATGCCTGCTATCTGTCTGTATCTTATTGTTCAGCTCAGAAGCACAGAACTGTGTTAATGAGCTTCCTCATTCGCAGACATTTTCTTGTGTGAGTTAGTATGTGTTTACTCGTTTGTCACAAACACAGTTAGCCACATGCAGCCATGCTGCAGGAGTACTTAGTAGCCATAGGGATCTGGGTGAGAAAGGGGGTGCTGGGCAAGAAAGCAAAACACATGCATCTAAGAATGAGTTAAAAGCAGATTTATGCACTACGACCTTATTTTATGTACTAAGACATTATTATGTTAGAGTAAAGTAAATGAGAATTCACTGGCTTTGTAAGATCAGAGAAAACATACATTTGTTCTTTTTTCCTGTATAACTTCTCAGCTGATGTTAACTACAGATATAAACAATGTAAGGAAGTACACATCAAAATACCAAACCTTAAGTATTTGTCCTGTCTCAGGAGACTTAAGAAGGAAGTGATTACAGCAGAAACTGACTTTCTATTGATGTAGTTCAGAGGACAATACAACAACAGAGCCATTAGTCCGTCTGACAAATCACCTTACAGAACATGCTAACACTTCTCACTCCTCCTTGTCTGGTGTTTTTCTCTTTGCATGCGGCAAACGGTGGCCTGGTGCCCAAGTCCAAACAGACCTATTTCTGTGTGACCTGTTTGCTGATTCCTGTTTTAGTGGCCTGGAGCTGGGCTTCTGTGTGTTGGAGTTTGATTCTTACAGGTTTGCCTTTTGGTGTTTAGTGTAGTCAAGTGACTGTTAATCAGGAAACAGGTCAAAATAGTTTCATATCTCAGACCAGGTCTGAAATAGTTTTATGAGCATCTTTTGAAGGCAGACTGGGGAATGCTCTCTGGGAAGGCACTCTAGATAAGAGAGTGGGCCATGACACTTCTGAGGCCCATACAGCACAAGATGGAAGTGCTGCCTTGTGTGAGACACAGACTGACCTAAGACATGCAGTATGGACGAGCTGGTCAAGGTGCTTGCTGCCAAACCTGACAACCTGAGTTAGAGTCCCACACGGTGGGAAAGAACCAGCACCTGCAGACTGTCATCTGACCTCCATGGTGCCATGGTGCTCACTCACTGACATCATACCCAAACAATTCATTAAAAAACAAAAAACAAAACAAAAACTTGAGGGCTGGAGAGATGGCTCAGAGGCTAAGAGCACTGGTTGTTCTTCCAGAGGTCCTGAGTTCAATTCCCAGCAACCACACAGTGGCTCACAACCATCTATAATGAGATCTGATGCCCTCTTCTGGCCTGCAAACATTCATGCAGGCAAAATATTGCATACATATAAATAAATCTTAAAAAAAGAAAAAAATGTAAAAAAACTTGACATATACTACACTATATATCTTGAGATATATATATATATCTTGATATATACCATAATATATACATACTATAAAACACACCATTTTAGAATACACAGTTCAGTTTATAATTCAGCAAATTTGTACAACGTTCACCATTAATACATGGCAAAACATGCCCATCAACCTTTTCTCTCTATCACCCCTGCAAATACTAACACACTTTCTCTGTTTTGCATTTAAAAACATTTCTCTCTCTTCTTCCCATCCCCCTCTCCCTCTCTCTGTCTCTCTTCTCTCTCAAGTCCCTCTCTCTCCCTGTATCCCTCCCTCCCCCTCCCACTCCTTCTCTCTGTCCCCCCACCCTCCAGTCAGTGGACAGCTGGTTCACTCCTTCTACTGAGTGGGGCCTGACTCAGTTCATCAGGCTTCCTCTGCTGAGCCTAACCAGAATTTACTTTCTCGGCAGATTTGTAGGTAGAATCATGAAATGCTATCTTCTGGCTTTTTTCATGTAGCATGGTTTCATGTTCTTCTTTCCCTTTTATAACCAAATATTGCTTTGTTGGGGGCGGGGAAAGCACATCTATTGATTCCTTTATCTGTTGGTAGACATTTTGGTTACTCAAGCCATTTTGCAGTCATGAATAATCTGCTGTAAATATTCCAGCATGATTTTTCTTTAGATGAGTTTTCATTTCTTTGGAAACAGAACTAGGCATGGAACTTCTAAGTCACTTTTGACTCTGCAGTTAATATTCTGAGGAAATGCCAGACTATCTTCCCGAATGCCTGCGCCATGTATGAGGGCTGTATGTTCATGTTTCTAGAACATTTACTATGGTCTGGCCATGTGATTTGAGCTGTCACGGCTTTTTTATTTGCATTTTCTAATAACTAGTGATGTCAGGCATCTCTTCATTGTTTCCTGGCTTCCAGCTGTGTGTTAAGGCCTAGAAAAGTATCTTCTACAATCTACTTTATGAAATATTTTACTGATTTTCTCTCCCTCTACACCCTGTCTTTTGTTCTTTTCTTAAACTGCTGGCCTTTTAGATATACAGGTAGAGAGAAATCTCAGAGTTTATTGATCTGGTTTTCCTTTCCTCCAAGCTGAGGTCGGTCTCTCTCTCTCTCTCTCTCTCTCTCTCTCTCTCTCTCTCTCTCTCTCTCTCTCTCTCGACAGGTTTCTCTGTTCTGACCTCAGTCTGTAGACCAGGCTGGTCTCAAATGCACAGAGTCCCAGCCTCTGCCTCCTCGAGCGCTGGGATTACAGACGTGTGCCACTGCGCCCAGCGGCCACTCTCCTCTTTTATATGATAAATCTCAAATGCTAGTGTGTGGAATCAGATGGTAAGAGGGAAGATCCCCGTGGGGATGATACAAGAGGGAGGCATCAAAAAGCTGCTCAAATAGCCTGTGCTTGCTTTCTGCTCTCCACCGTAAAAGTAACATGTGCTGTGGAGTAAGGCCTCCATATCAGCAGACTGTATTCTGAAGCAAATACCATATTTCTGTAGGATCTCTGGAGGCAAGAATCACAGAACTATTCTGATCCCTATATGAGCTCCTACAGACACAGTCTTTGTTAGACCTCTAGGGTCTTGTCCCACATAATTCTTTGACACAGAAGTTGGAAATGCAGTCAGTGAGAATACAACAAAATAAAATAGTTTTAGTCTTCGGCCAAGCAAAGAAAACTGATGCCAACAAACATCCATATAGAAACACGCTAACACAGGGACCCGCTACTGGCCACGCGTCCTAAGGTAGAGAACCACCACAGCTCCCATCTGCTGCCACTTTAACACTTACATCTAAATGTTCCATGGTCACTTCAGCAAGGGATGCACAGGACGGATGAAGCAGCTCATAGATGATGGTGTCTGCTCCTTTGCAGAACAACATGACCCGATCTTCAGGTGTCCGAACTAAAGATGAGCAAATTACGCAAAGTAACCACACGGGCCTACTGTTTAAGAACTTATTTTGGTTCATGGAGGGATGTAAGGATTCTGTCCCCACAGCACTTGTTTCTGCTCCCTTTGGAGGCCTGACAGTGGCAAAGAAACCTCAGGAACAATTCTTCTCGGGGTTTGGTACCCTCTGTGGAGGATCCTGAGGCATGATGTTATTGAGTTATTCAGTTTTTCTCTGTGACACAGAGTCCCACTCTATCTGAGGCTGGGCCTTGGAACTTGCTATGTAGTCCAGACTGGTCTGGAACTCACGATCCTCTTGCTTTCTGCCTTTCAACCGACAGATTACAGGTGTGCACCACCACTCCCAGCCACGTTTAAATTCGTAGTTTCAAGGCCCAGACCAAGAATGGCCTTCTCTTCAGTCTGGGTCCAAAACTAAGTTACGCACGTGTCAATTGTTTGTCTCTCAGTATCCCAAGGGAAGGAACACCACCCCCATGTATAAAGTCTACAGGTTCTAAAGCATCTGTATAGAATACTATCTTCAAGTAGCCTGTCTATATCTTGCTATATACTTTAAATCATCTTTAAATTACTCATACTACCTAATGCAATGAAAATGCTATTTTTGTGTGTTTATATTAAGAATCAATCCCAGGGACTCACAGGCTCTAGGCAAATATTCTACCACTGAGCCCCAGCCGCAGCCCAGTGCTATGTAAATAATTTTAATACTGCTTTAGGGAATAACAAATATAAACACTTACACATGCTCAGTACATATGTGACTTTGATTTTGGTCCTGGGTATTGAACCCAGGGCCTTGTGAATGCATGTGATTCACCACTGAGCTACACACTCAGGCCACACACAACTCTATGTGTGTGTATTTGACATATGGTTGGCTGAATCCAAGGATGAAGAGGGCCAACTATATTATTTGCTCCCATCTCTTATACCATGTTCAGCCTTATGAGTTACTTTTCTGTCCTCACTTGGATTTGAGGGTGATGGTAGGTTACTAGCAGAAATACTACAGAAAGGACTTAGCACTTGGTAATAAGCCCCTATTCATGTAAAACTGAAAGAAGACAAGTGTGTGTATTTGAGACAAAACATCTGAGAGAAGTCATGTGTATGGAAGAAAGCATCCGTATGTAGAAGAGACAGGAATTCACTATGCAAATGTATGCAAAGGACAAAGAGAAAGGCTGACTTAAAGGAACACCCACCAATCACTGACATCCTCTTGCGCTCATTGCTGAAGTCCAGAATCGCCAGGAGATGGTAAACTCGGGTTTTCCCCATTTCGACCACTGTGATGGTCTCGGAGGAGCGGGAGCAGAACACAAAGCCAAAGTTCCGGGTAGCGGTGACCAGGGCACCTTCATCTGGTGACTGGGCCTGGTACACCAGCTCACCTGACAAGAGAGAAAGCAGCAGCACAGCCTGCAGAGATGAACAGCGGAAGTCCACCGAGAAGTGAAACCTTATTTCAAGTAGTTTACATAAAGGAGCCCAGAAGGGGACATACTTCGTTAAAACTTCCTTACATGCCTAGTCCTAAAAGGCCAGGCTGTGTAGAACATGCCGGCCTATTTTCATTTCTAACTGATTTCACAGTCTTCAGTTAGTCTCACAGAGCCGGGCGGTACATGCAGGACACACAGACTGGCAGGAACTCCTCCTCACTTCAGTGGGTAAAGATGACCCAGGGAGCAGTTCCTGGGTCCACTCACATGTGCTGAGTCCAGAATCACAAATCTTGGTGGAGGAAAACCGGACTCTCAAATCCCACTGTGCAAGATGGTAAGACTGATGATTTAGTAAATAACGTAGAATATACATATGTTGAGTATCTCTGCGAGACAGGGCAGATTCATTCTGCTGAATTAGTTTTTCCTTTGACTACTCAGAAGTTTTGGAACTCTTCTCTAAGATTATTACAACTGAGGTGCTGGGTTATTTTCTGAATGCCATTTGCTTTTTGAAAATGCATCAGCAGAGACTTATCTTTGTGAATAAGGTAAATATAATTTTAAGTCAGACTTACAGGTATCTGCTGACAAGCACTATTTTCTGCTTTAAGCAGTCCAGTGGTGGGGTAGGAGTTCACAGGCCAGGAGACATAAGATTTGGGATTTTATCTATCTCTGTCCTTCTTACTGTAAGATTTTAGGCAGGTAACCTGATCTCTTTTTAGCGTTAGTTTCCTCAGTAAAATTGGGGTCACTTTTTCCCTGCCTGCCTTAGACAATGCTGTAAGGGAGCAATTATAATACTGTAAAGTGATATATAGACACACAGTGTTACTGGTTAGCTATATTGATTTGAGAGAATATGATCTATGTAGTAGCAAAAATACTTGCTTTAAATAATTCTTAGGGCTGGACAGGTTCAGCAGTTAAGAGCATGGGCTGCTCTTCCACAGGATCTGGGTTCAATCCCTAGCACCCACACAGTGGCTCACAACCATATGTAACTCTAGTCCCAGGGGATCTGACAACCTCTTCTAGCCTCTGAGGGCACCAGGCATGTACATGGTACACAGACATACATATGGGCAAAATGCCCATATAAAAATAAATCTTAAGCCAAGAGTGGTGGTACAAACCTTTTTAATTCTAGCACCCAGGAGGCAGAGGCAGGAGGGTCTCTGTCAGTTTGAGGCCAGCCTGGTCTACAGAGCAAGTCCAGGACAGCCAGGACTATAGAGAGAAACTGAGTCTCAAGAAAAAAAAAAAAAAGAATCTTAAGAGGACCCAGGTTCGATTTCCAGCACCCACATGGTGGCTCACAGCCACCTGATGCTCTCTTCTGGGCCCCACAGACACACATGCAGGCAAAATACACACACACTTAAATAATACCAATAACATTTAAGAACATTACAAACTTAATAGACAGTCATTTCTTGTTCATTGTTTAAGGAAAGTTTGGGTAAATTAGTGGATGACTTTGCCATATTTGATTACTACAGAAACTAAGATGTGTGGTGATAGCTAAGACAAGAGGACAACTCAACTCACCCTTCAGGAAGTCCTGTCAAAGACAGTGGACTGATCAGAACCCACAGGTCCTCAAGGTCAAAACCTCTTTGGATGGCACCAAGTTTGACCCCTGTTCAGTGGCTGACTCTCCCTAAACCATTCACCTGGTTTGTTGGTCCACTGCTGGTAGTCACTTCCTTGTTACAAGTTCCTTCTTAGGTTAGACTGTTCAAATTGCACCACCCACCCCACTTTCCAGTCTCAGCCCCCGAGGCTCAGGCCCTGCTCACCTTCCTCCTTCTCTTCTGACATCACCGTATGGCACAGCGAGAGGCAGAGGAAGAACAAGTACACCAGGTGGTCATCACTCCTCACGGCTTCCACCAAAGTATTATCATAGAAGGAAAACTTAGGGTCGGCCAGGTGGTTGTAGGAGAAGTCAACCTTGTCTTTCTGGAACATAAACACCAGAGTAAAGTTCTCAGCCACCACAGCATTTTTTCCGGAATGTCACATTGGGTTGCTTCCGGAATGTGACAAGATCTATGAGGAAAAGAGAAGGGAAAAGCAAGGGAGATGGCAAAGGCACCCAAGCAGGTTTCCTGCACGCAGACCGGGGCTGCTCACTCCCGTGTGCCAGGGAAGACCCTCCCCACAGGGAGGCCTGGCCTGGTGGACCGCTTGCCCCTTGCACTCTTGCTTTTCTAAATGACCAATGGCAACTTCAAACTAGCCTTTTCCGGTTCCCAAGTCCTATCTGATACTCAATCCGGGGAGTATGAAGGACTAACTACTGTTACCAACAGCTGTGTGAGAAAACGTCCATTTCTGCTGTCTTCTGTCTGATTTTGGGACTGAGAAAAGTGCGGGTTCTGGGGACAATGGTCATTGTCCTGGACCCCACAGAGAGAAAGCAGGCTGGAGAGGACTGGAAATGCCACACGGCAATACATGCTTGTTTACATACTTAACACTGCCTGACCCATAAGCGTGCCCGACTCTTCCTGCCTCTAACATGCTCTGACCTCGTTGTCTTTGCCTCAATCTGTGGATCTAAAATTCACTATTTTCCTGGCATGACCCCTCAGGCACTGACTCTCTTCTCCTTTCAGGTTAGGCTACTTACACGCGCCATGCCTGGAGACTGAAGTATGCTGACATGCTTGCCTGGTCCTTATCAGACTTTGCACAGACCTTTCTCCAGCTCTTTAGAGTTGCCCTGCTACCTGTGCTGGACCCCAGCACACAAGCACTCACACGCACTTCTGCCTGGTGCAATGTTGGGGAAAGGGGGGTTGTAATGAGCAAGCTGCCTCTTCTGTAGCTCTCAGCTAGGAAGAAGTTTTGCCAAAGAAAGTACAGTCTCCAGGTGCTTAAACCCTTAGGAGTTTATGGGTGCAGAAGTTTATGAGAACCCACTACATAGCACTGTCTGAGGTTCTTCTAGAGCCGGCCTCTTAACCTGCCACATTCTCTGAAGTAACAGGCTGGGAATAAGGCTGGAGAGAAAGGGCTAGTTCCTGCATTACCACGTTATTTGTAATATAGCATCAGAGCAATTTGCCACCAGAAGTGACCAATCCCATCTGTCAGAAAGCCTTCCAGCTTCTGCACAGAGAGATTATTGAAAGAAGCAAGATGAAAAAAAAAGTAGCAAGATGATTAAAAAAAAAGAAGAAGAAGACGGAAAGTAAGTAGCAAGATGAAACAGGGAGACCAGTTAGGAGAGGACTGAGCGATTCACTCAATATTCCGAGAATACTGAACTAACAAAAATATTAAATCAAAGATGAACTTGAAAACACAGGGAGCTGGAACGAACCAGGGAAGGAAGGAAAGAGTGAAGAAGGATTTTATATTTCCCAATTGGTAAAGGATAAAAAGTGAGAATTTTTACCAAGATAGGATATACAGTAGGGTAAGGAAGTTTGTGGCAGTGAAAGAGCTGGGTACAGGTAGTAATACAAGTAGCCATTGTATGCATAATTTTGAAGCTCAAGAAGTTGCTCTAAGTAAGTTGTTTTTTTTTTTTTATTTTAAACTTTCCTTCCAGATAAGTAATGTGTAAAAACAGAAGTCAAGCTTGTTCTGAACTGGAAACTTCCTTCCTACTTGATAGCTTTATAAGTTGCTATGTACTCTACCAGGGGAGAAAAGTATTCATCAGTCTTACCCATCTGTCAACCTTGCTGGCTACAGTAACAAATTGTCCTGGCAAAATATGCCCACTGGTACAATAATGTCACAAACGTTATGACAGTAACCAGCTGCTTTCTGAGTGGACTGAAGGCTACTCCAGAAGGTAGAATTCATGCTTGGCACCAGGAATAGGGCCAAGAGCTCGAGGGGAGGGAGGTCACAGGCCACGGGACTGCTGAATGAACAGAGTCCCACCAACTCCTAATGACTTATTGCTAGCCGAAACCCTCCTTAGAGAGCCTGTGTCTTCAGCTGATGGCAATTAACACCTCTGTGATTAACTCCAAACTGAAGGCTTTTGGGGTTTGGTTTTGATAACACACAGATTGTTTTGCCTTGTTTTGTTTTTAATTCCCTAAACCAACTCTTTGGATGGATGGGAATAAAGAGATCACTGGAAGTTGGAGTTAACTTTATGAAAGTCAAGTGGCTAAGAGTTTGGGGTTGGGTCTAGCAGGCAGGGGTAGTAGAAGGGTTACCTTGAAGGCAAGAATGAAAAGTCTAAGAGATATTTAACGTTAAATTCATAAATAAAAACTGAGTTTCAATGCTGGAAAAAAACCAATAAAACAAACCAGCTAAAGCTAGATAATTTTATAACTATGAATTAGGAGTATATAGTATGTCCATGAAGGAAAAAGGTCAATATATTTGAAAATAACTTCACAGCTTCTATATGGTAAAACCATTTAGATGTGTTTATTTTCTGTGTCTGAGTGCTTTGCCTGCGTTGGGTGGATCACGTGCACACCTGGTGCCTGCAGGGGTCATAGGAGTGTTGGAACCCTTGCGACCTGAGTTGCATATGGTTGTGAGCCACCATGCGGGTCCAGGTCACTGAACCCAGGTCCTCTGTAAGAGCAGCAAATGCTCTTAAATGCTGAGCCATCTCTTTAGCCCCCATAGTAAAGGCATTAAAAATTGAGCCAGTGAGATTGGTCAGCAACTTGATTTGACTCCAGGACCACATGGTAGAAGGAAAGAACCAGTTCCTGGGAACTGCCCTCTGACCTCCATATGCACATCATGGCTCCCCCACCCAATAAATTAAAATGTAATTAAAAAAGAACCCAAAAACTTAAAATGAGAGTGAGTGGCAACAAACGTGTTAGTGACAAAGGGTAATTTTAATCTATAAAGACAACTTACCAGTAAGAAAAAAGGGCAAAGACTATGAACAGACCTAACCAGTGAGCGGAGAGTGGAGACGCTGTGTGGAAAGTGGACGGCACGTGGCTCGGCCTGAACGGCCACCGAACACGGTAAAGTAAATAGTGAGAGTGCAGGGGCTGTGGGACCACGCCATGGGTCAGGCGGAGAGAACAAACTGCTACGCCTCTTAAAAAGCTGGAAAAAACATTTTGAATAGTTAAAAAAAACTTTTTATTGATTTTCTGTGAATTTTTTATTACGTACTCCCACTCATCCCTCCACACCCACTCTCCCCCTTGCAACCTCCCCTCCAAAAGAAAACAAAAGAAGCTGTAGCGTATCACACAGGACACACTTCTGTCCAAATGTCTTTACTTGTAAATGTTCATAGCAATGAGTCATTTGTCTATTCGAGGCCTCTGGCTTCTGCTACACCATCAAAGCCGAGTCCTCACCAGGACTCCTCTCATGTACCCTGTTGCTGCCCTGTGGTTCTGCAGGACCTGCCCTTTCATGCACTCCAGCAGCTCACAGATGGGGTAGATGTTGAGGTAGGATAATCCAAAGCCCTGGATCCGGGCCTGAGTGGTAGCTGAGCTGGGCAGCCTGCCAGCCCTCTCTCCCGCGTCCACACTACTAGGGCCAGCTCTCCCTTTGGCCAAGCGAAGGGTGGGGTCAGCTTTCCTGCCCTGGGGGCCAGCTCTCACATGCCACCAGGAACAGTTTTACCATGCTGTATCCCTCCCAACCTGATCTCCCAAGTGCTGCAGCCAGTGAGGTGTGGGGCCATAAAAATGATAGATGTTTGAGGTTTGAGGAGGTACAGCTACTCTGACTTGAACCTTACACAATGTAGACAGTCACTGAGTCATTATGCTGGGCATGGTGGCACACATCTTCAATCCTGAACTCAGGAGGCAGAGATAGGCAGACCTCTGTGAGTTTGAGGCCAGCCTGGTCTACAAAATGAGTTCCAGAACAGCCAGGGTTTTTACATGGAGAATCCCTGGGTCCAAACAACATCGACAACAATAAAAACAAACAGGCAAGCAAACAATAAAATCAAAAGGTTACCTTGTATCCCACAGATGTCTAATTTCTGTATTAGATATCTTAAATTAAAGGGTAATAAGCCAGGCATGGTGGCACAAGACCCAAATACCAATACTCAGGGGCCTAAGGCAGGAAAATTGTAAGTTTCAGGTCATTCTGGGCTCTACAGGGAAACCTTGAATCAAAAAAGGGTGAGGCATATTAAGCCATCTGGCTTTCAACCAATTAAATATCCATCGATTAAAAAATTGTTAAAACCTATTATCAACAAGAATGTGGAGGGGGAAATAATTTCATGTATTATAGTGGGATGAAAACCTACTTGGGGGGCCATTGGCAATACTGAGTACATTAAAATATGACTAGTTTGTCTAGCCAGGACTCTATGAACATAAAGAAACAGGTCATCAAGAGGCTTACCAAATGTACTAGTAAAAGTACATGGAAAATAATAGGGGATTGGCTCGCTAGCTGAGGCGCCCCAATTCCTTGGGACACTACATACAACATTAAAATGACGACACAGAGCAAGATCTGCTGAGATGCAAAGATGACCAGGCTGTCAGGTGAACAAAAGGATTTTAGAAAGAGCACGCCTGCCAGGGTTTTCGTGTGCCGCCTCTTCCACACTGGGTGTGCAACACCCTCAAGAGAGAAGTGTGCAACTGTCCACGAAGCTAAAGCGAATTGGAGATCTGAAGAGCACTTTTACGTCAGATACCAGAGGTGCAGAATTTGGAGTTTGCCCTGCTGGGTTTCAGTCCTGTTGAGGTCCAGTATTTCCTGACTATTCTGTGCCACTGTATGTTGAGAATATGTGATCTTTTTTTATTTTGATTGTATAGGGGATTACAGTGAAGAGATTGCAATGTTGCAATAGACCGAAAGACTATTTAAAGTTGGACTAAATGCATTTGCATTACAATACAGTCACCCTGAGACCATGGGTGCCAGGGAGTATGACATGGCAGGTTGAACAAGAATGCCGCCCATAGGCTCATATATTTGAAAGTTTAGTAGGCTCAGGAGGTGTGGCCTGTTGGAGTCAGCTTGGCCTTGTTGGAGGAAGTGTGTCACTGGGGTAGTCTTTGTTGTTTCAAAGCCCATGCCAGACCCAGTGTCTCTCTCCCTGCTGCCTGTGGGGAGAGTGTAGAGCCCTCAGCCCCAGGGCCATGCGACCCACAACAATGATAATGGACTAACCCTCTGAAGATGTAAGCAAACCTCAGTGGAAATGTTTTCTTCTGTAAGTGTTGCCTTAGTATGGTGTCTCTTTAGAGCAATAAGGCAGTGACTAAGACAGTAGACACATTCTTTATGATCTAAGTTGAATTTGCCTTGCTGGGTTTTGGTCTTGCTTAACTTTTTATTCAGGATTCTCTAGAGGAATAGAAATTATAGGCTTCTCTCTCTCACACACACACACACACCTCATATATGTATTACACACACACACACACACACACACACACACACTGATGTCCCTCAGGGCCCATCAAGAGTTGCTTCCACACCTCTACTAGACTAACGGCTAAGCAGGCAGTCAGAGGAAGAAAGTGTAGTCCATGAGGAAGTGTGCCACACTACTAAAGAACTAATGAGTTCAGGCACAAGTCTGGGGAATATGTGTGGGCATGATGTTTTTTGTTTGTTTGTTCTGCTTTTTTTGACGGGGGTGGGGGGATGAATTTTACAGGTGTAAAATGAGATATTGGTGGAAGGAACATAAAACTGGATCAAGCTGAATTTGTTGATACAGGCCCACTGTGTGGAGATTCTACATTTAATATGGAAGCTCACATAGTTTAAAAATATGTATCAAAAGTCTGTATGAATGGCTGGCTGAAACATTTGTCAAAAGATGGTCTATTGAAAAAGGGTTGGCGATATCTGCCGTCCCTTGGCTTAGAGTTGAAAGCTCAGGAAATTGCAGTCGTGGAGTGAGTCCACCGTGTAAAACCTAACCCTCCACAACGGGAGAGCCCAGAAGATTTGCCCTTCCCTAATGGCATTTGTAGAGCTTTGCTGTTGCCCCTTTTCTGTGACAGACCTCAGTTAGGGTCAGGTGGATGAATTAAATGCACTAAAATTAATTGGGCCCCAAAGCAGCAGGGGCCAGTGGCAGCACTGGATCGCCAAAGGCAGGGTGAGCTGTGCCCTGAGCACAGGCAAAGCGCCTTTTATGGTGTGTGTCTAGTACAGACCTTTGGTACTGGCTAGTCACTCACGGTGTTTCCAGGCATGAAATACAGAAGAAGCCTACTGAATTTTTATTTCATCGGTATAAGCAGAAAAATTTTCAAACAAATGAAAAAAAAAACTACACTGCGCTGTGACAAGAGGGAGTCTCAGCTGATGAGCCAGTGTCCAGGCCTGAGCCAGTCTGTAGACCCAGAACTCCTGGAATGAAAGGACAGCCAGGTTTTCCTGAGGGAGGACCTTGCTGAAACACCAGAGAGCTGTACTGTTAGCTTCTCTTCTCTCATTCTCCAGAGGGACCGACAGTCTCTTATTAGGGTACCTGTTCACTGGGGAAACAATCAGACTTTCCAGGTGTGTGGGGACTGGTTCCAGGAGAGCCCAGGACAC
>CM053762.1:1417240-1449528 GCA_028658305.1 Pachyuromys duprasi | reverse complement strand
ATAAGGCCCACAAGAAGCAATTAGCTTGCAGTAGGCAAGGTCAGCATGTGCCTTTACAGTCTTACCTCAGGGATGTATTAGCTCTCCCTCCCTGTGTCATAACTTAGTTCAGTGGGATCTTGATCATCTGTCTCTTCCACAAAATGTCACACTGAATATCACAACATGTTGATGACATTATGCTAATTGGACCAAGTGAGCAGAAGGTGGCAACCACTTTGGACTTGTAATACATGTGCACATCAGAGGATGGGAAATAAAACCAACCAAACTTCAAGGGCCTTCTACCTCATGAAATTCCTAGGCATCCAGGTGTGGGGCAGGCAGACATACTCCTTCTAAGGTGAAGGATAAGTGATTGCACCTAGCTCTCCAACCACCCAGAAAGAAGCACAAAGGTTAGTGGCCTATTTGGATTCTGGAGACAACACATTCCTCACTTGGGTGTGTTATTCCAGCCCATATAGCAAGTGACTTGGAAAGCTGCTGGCTTTGAGTGGGGCCTGGAACAGGAGAAGGCTCTTCAACAGCTCCAGGCTGATACACACACACACACACACACACAAATTCTATAAATGGCTATTCTCTCTCCATATGTATGTATAGATGTAGAATGACTCATAGGCTGTGGTCCAGCTAGTCCAACAATAACTGTCTACCAACAGAAGGTCCAAGAATCCAGGAGCTGTTCAGTCCATGAGTCTGAATGTCTCAGATTGTCTTCAGTATACATCAGAATCCCAGAGAAGCAGGCTCTAACACGAAGGACGTGAGGTCACTGCTAGAGTGAGTGAGGGCAAGCAGGCAAAGAGAACAAGCTTCCTTCTTCTGTGTCTTTACACTGGATGCCAGCAGAAGATGTGGGCCAGATTAAAGGTGGATCTTTCCATTTCAAAAGCCCTGGATTAAACGTGTGCCTTCCCACTTCAAATTATTTAAATAAGAAAAAAACAACCCAGCAAGCCAGTGGTGGCACACACCTTTATTCCCAGCATTCAGGACAAAGAGGCAGGTGGATCTTTGAGATTGAGGCCAGCCTGGTTACAGAGTGAGTTCCAGGACAGCCAGGGCTACACACACAAGAAAACCCTGCCTGGAAAAATCAAAAAACCAAACCAACTAACCAAAAAAACCCAACCCTGACAGGTATGTGCAGCCACTTGGGCCTTAGGTAACTCCAGATGTCCAGATGTAGTCAAGCTGATAATCGATTACAGCATCATACTTTGGCCCAGTATTTCCTCACTTTTGCAATGGTAATGTACATTCTGTGCCATCGTATGCTAGAAGTATATGGTCTGCCTTCTGATTTTACAGGGGGTTACAGTTAAGAAATTGTCTTGTGTCTCAGAAGAGAGTTTGGACTTTGACACAGTTTTCAGACTAAAAGACCATGGGGACTTTGAAGTTGGATTAAATGCACTTTAATATGGCTACACATCTGTGGGACCCAGGGGGTGGAATGCGGTGGACTGGATGCCCCCATGGGCTCATTTATTTGCATGCTTAGCAGCATGCTTATCTGCTTCCTGCCTCAACAACAGACTAAGCCAGCCCCAAATAAATGCTTTCTTTTGTAAGTGCTACCTTGGACATGGTATCTCTTCAAGCAACAGAACAGCAGCTAAGACAATGATCATGCACTTCTTTGAGGATCTACCTAGACTCTGTTGTCGGATGGGGCTGATGTATGAGCTGACAAAACTATCTTCATAAAATTCTCAAAGACAGGCCATGTGTATCATTAAAACATTCTTTACGCCACTAAAAGCTTATTATTTCAGGAGTAGAGACTGACTTGTGTAGAAGACACTTTTGTCCTCACTTCCCACGTGTGTCACAAGCTGTAATTACTCACCAGAGACACTGGCACACACTGTCCATTGGCGTCATAGCAATAACCTATTGGCAAGTACATACAACAGAGATTTAGTGAAGGGTTTGAAGGAAGTCTTTATCTTATTGTGTGTGCTATAAACCTGCCATTTAAGTTTGAAGTTACAACTCAGCAGCATTAATTACACCCACCAAGGTGTGCAATTATTCCCGTGTATTTGCAGTACTTTTTCCAGTGCTGGGATCACACCCAGACCTCCTTCCTGCTAAGCGGTCACTTCACTGCTTTTCAGCACTCAACACACTGGAAGCATTTCAGATGCAAAGTCCCCACTCCTCACTGCTTTCTGCTTTTATTTCTGTGGATTTTCCTATTCTAGATTCTTCACCTAAGGAGAAGCAGTGGCATTTGTCCTTTTGTGTCTGGTCGTTAACATAGTACGCTGTTCTCAATGTTATTCATGTTGTACCAGTCACCAGTCTTCATAGCTGTTGATGACCAGATCAGAGTACATACATTTATGGACTACTTTAAAATGTCTATTCACCTGTTCATGAATATACGAGTTACTTCTACTTTGAGGAATAATGGTGCACTGAATATTTGCGAACACCTGTTTTAGTCTCTCCCTGTTTTTTTATTTTAGAATATCTAGGAAGGAGATTGTTGGGTGATTTTATTAATTTTTAGTGTATGTACGCATACGTGTGTGTGGAGGCTAAGCCTTCATGTCATTCCTTAGGGCACACCAGCCATAAGTTTATTTTCTTCCTTCATTTACTTGGTGTGGGTGTGGGTTTTGTTTTTCTTTTCTCTTTCTTTCTTCTTTGCTCTTGTTTTGTTTTGTTTTAGTCAATGTCTCTTATCAGACATTGGAGCTTGACATTACTATTCACTGTGGTTAGTTGCTATACTCTACAATAGACTAAAAAACTTACTCTTTCTCAATGAAAACTTTTTACCCCTTTACCAACATCCATCTGATATTGTATCATAAATAACCAAACATATTTTTCTTCAAGACATTGGATATCACCTATTAAGTACTAAATAAATGTGTTTCTGTTAAAACTGTTTTTTTAAAGATTATAATTACATTATTTCTCCATTCTCTTTTTTCCCTCCAGACATTTCCATATAACCCTCCCATTTTTCCTTCAAATTCGTCCCCTCTTTTTTCATTAATTGCTATTGTATGCATAGCTGTGTTTGTATGTACACATATAAGTATAACCTGTTGAATTCATACAATATTGCTTGTATGGATGTTTTTTAGGGCTTATTACTTGGCACTGGACAACCAATTGGTGTGCTCTTCCCTGGGGAAGCCACCATAGTAACTCCCAGCTTAGTTAGCAAGGGTTATGAGAACGGAAGGGAAGTAACATTTCAGAGGCTTTGTAGATTTAGTTAGATTTGAAAGACGTCTGCCACGCACTCTCTCTCAGACTCAGGGAGGGCAGGAAAGTGCACATACCATAGGTCTTCCCATTGATAGAGCACTTGTTGAAAGTCATCACATTCTCAGTCAGAGTTCCTGTTTTGTCAGAGAACACATATTTAACCTGGCCGAGTTCCTCATTGAGAGTGGTAGTGTGAGCTTGTGCTGGGGTGTTCCTTGGCACATAAAACATCTGTCGATCCCAGTTGATATAGTAACTGTTGCCCAGTCTTATTATTTCAACACTAAGGAGAAAGCAAGAAAAGAGGGTCCTAGTCAGAGTAGGACAAACAGTATATTATTTCGGTTTCCTTTTTATGGGTCCATGATAGATGAGGGTCTGCATGTGGAAAGAGCATATTCCCTGGGGATCCGCCCTCCAAAGGATTTTCCCACGCTGGCCAGACCATCACAAGTCTGCCCTCAGTCCTGTGACACAAGGTGCTCTCACCAGGACCTGACACAGCTCATTAAGCAAGGTCTGAGGCACACCTTGCTTCCGCTCATCTTCTGCACTATGTCCAGGAAGTACCTTCGGAGTAACAGTTAACTTAGAAAAGCTACTGCTGGTGTAATTAGAAAGATTATGACTACGGTCGTGTTAGAGAGAGATTTGCAGCACTCAGATATTCTTCGTTTCAGGCCTCTCCAGTTGACCTCTCTCTGCATCAGCGGTTGTCACGCACATCAGCACATCAGTTTTATGAGAGCATACATCCAGGTGTGGTGGTACGTACTTTTAATCCCAGCGCTTAGGAAGCAGAGGCAGGCAGATCTCTGTAAGGCTGGTGTTAGCTTGGTCTACATATTGAGTTCCAGGCTAGCCAGGGATACACAATGAGACCCTGACTCAGTAAGCATATAAAACAATGGACTTCAATATGGCATTTTCATAATATTTTACTCTTATTCATCCCCTGCCCTGTCCTCTTCCCCTCTCACTGGTCCCTGTACTTCCCTTGAGCTTCCTTCTGCTTTCCTGTCAAACGGCTCTCATTACACTCTTTTTTGCCTCCTCCCTGAAAGTCTCCCCCCATACATACACACAGACAGACAAATGTAAATCTAGGTTCCACATATGAGAGAAAACATGCAGTAATCGTCTGAGGCTGGCTTATTTTGTTTGCCACCATGATTTCCCTAACTTTGAAGAGGCTGTCATTTCTCCAATGTGTGCTTTTGACACATTAAAGATTAGGTGGCTGAAGTTGCGGGGACTGATTTCTAGGACTCCTGTCTCACTGCAATAGCCACCATTGTCTGTGCCATGCTGTTTTTGTTACTACAGCTCTGTAGTATGAGGTCAGGGATGGGGTAACCTCCAGATTTTTTTTTTCATCCTGTTTAGGATTGTTTGCCTATTCAAAGTCTCTTGTACTTCCACATGAATTTTAGGATTTCCCCCCTAGAGTCAGAAAGAATGTCCTTGGAATTTTGATGGAAATTGTGTTTAATCTGTTAAACTGTTCTTGGTACCACTGACAGTTTCACAATATTAATTCTGCTGATCCATGAGCAAAGGAGGATGTCCCATCTTCTAGTGTCTCCTTCATCTTCATTTAAAAGTTTTCATCAAAGAAGTTTTTCCTCCTTAAGTGGGTTTAATTTTTAGGTATTTTATTTTTTATTTTTTGGAGCTACTGTGCATGAGAACCCCACCCCCAATTCCTTACTTAAAAATTTTATTATCAGTGTATAGAAAAGCTACTAATTGTTGTGTGCTGGTTTTATATATTGGTACTTTAATAAGTGTTTTTTAAATTAGATACAGACTTATGTTTTTTTAAAGAAAGATTTATTTCTTTATTTTATGTATATGAACACTGTTTTCATGCACACCAGACGAGGAAATCAGATTCCATTGCAGACGGTTGTGAGCCACCATGTGGTTGCTGGGAATTGAACTCAGGACCTCTGGAAGAACAGTCAGTGCTCTTAACCACTGAGCCATCTCTCCAGCCCCCAGACTTTTCTTATGAAGTCCTTAGTGTCTTTAAAGTATACAATCATGTCATCTGAAAATAAGAATCATTTAACTCTTTTCCTAATTGTATTTCTTTTATTTCTCTTTCCTGTCTCATTGCTCTAGCTTTCTTTTATTTCTCTTTCCTGTCTCATTGCTTCAAGGACTGTACTGTACAAAAGTCAAGGGCTAGGGTGATAGTTTAATGACATAGCATTTGCTGCAATCATAAGAACCAGAGCTGAGGGCTGTGGTGACCAGCCTGTAATTCTAATATTTGAATGGTGAAGACAGGTGATCCCAGAGCTAGCAGGCTAGCTAGACTAGCCCATGTCAGTGATTTTGCTAAAAGTGCTCAACAAGAGACCATTTAAATGAATAAACTAGAAAGTGATTGAGGAAGACTCTTAGTACCTAAGTTTTGTTTTCCACACACATGTGCAAAAGAACCCCCCCCACATTCATGTAAACATGCACTCACACACATGCATGCACACCATGTACACATACACATGCAGAAAATCCAAACAAACAGTGGAGAGAGCAGGCCTCCTTGCTTCACTCTCGATTTTGGAGGAAATGCTGCCAGTGTTTCCCAATTACTGTAATTTTGTCACACACAGATTTTACCATGTTGAGATATTTTCCTTCTTTCCCTATTTTCTTCTGGGCTTTTTATTATGAAGGGATGTTAAACCTCTTTTTTTCCTCTTTGTTCAGTGACAAATAAAAGATTTAATTATGCAAGAATAGAGCAGACTTAATAGGCAAGGTTAAATGTTCAGGCCAATCTTCCTTCCTGGATACATTTTCCCTTTCTCCCCCTGTCTTTTTTGAAAACATAATACCAGAAGATGAGGGGCTCATTTTCCAACATAGCTCTTAACAGTGAGTCCTTGCGAGTGGGTCTGAAATTAGGATAGCTATTTGCTGATCTTGCCCAGTGACTCAAGAAACTCAGCTACTGTACAGAGGACACACTCCCACGGAAGTCAGACTCCTCTGGTCAAAGGTACTGGAAGGTGGCTAGGGTGCAGGCTTCTACTTGGGGAGCAGCATCTTGGCTCCTGGTGTACAACAGTCCCTCCAGGTTTGTCTGCACCTACTGAGATGACTGTGTGATTGCTGTCACGTCTGTTTCCATGCTGTGTTCCATGTATTGATATTTGTATGTTAAATCAACCTTGCAACCCAGCCTGGTCCTGATATCTCATTCTCCCTTCCTTCCACTTCCTTGTCTAATTTTTGCTGTAGTTTATTTTTAGATTTATATTCTAAAAAATATACTTTTTAAATTTATTGTATATTAGTGTTTTGCCTGAATGAATGTATCTATGTGTACCATATGTTGCCTGGTGCCCTCACAGGCCAGAAGAGGACATCATATCCTCTGAAACTGGAAACACAAATCTCTGTGAGTTACCACGTCGGTGCCAGGAACCAAATGTAGGTTCTCTATAGGAGCAACAGGTGCCCTTAACCACTGAGCCATCTCTCCAGCTCCCATTTTCAGTTCTTTTAAAAGTATTTAGAACCAGAGAGATTATGCCATGTACAGGAAGGGTTTATTATAATATAATATACGAACAACACATCATATAATTAATATGCCAATTATATTTGTTATATAATTAATATATAGTTACATGTAATTATATTAATAAGTCACAGTATTTCTTTGCTGCTTATAGGATAAAATCCAAATGCTTTTGCTTGTAATTGATGTTCTTGGGGATCTAATACCTTGGTCTAACTGAGAAAATCTCCACACCTTGTATCTGCAGAACTGCCCACTTGAAGTGTATTTCCTCACTTCTTTTCAAACAGTCTGAGGCTCACCTTTCCTCACACTGTCATAGGCCTCCCTGGGCAGAGGTCATCTATTGCTCCTTAGAGCATTTATAATACGCATGCATATTTTGATTATAGAATTTTTGTATTGTACCACAATTACTTATTAGTTTCCACAGCTACAAGCAAGCTTCTTTAGAAAAAGTGATGTCAGATTTCTAATCCTGTCACCTAGTAAAGGGATTGGCTCATACTAGGTCGTCAGAAACATTTTTAAGTAAGGTAAGTCTGTTATGGAGAATGCTTTCTGTGATGGGAGACTACAGGTCAGGTTTTAGGAGACTTGAAAAAGAGGACACACATCTGTTCTCTAAAATATAAATATAATTTACAAATATCTACTCATACTAATCAAAGGAAATTAAAAAAAAACATCAAGTTAGTAAGATTAGAGGTGGAACAGGGATTGTTACAACACACTCCAATGAAAGCCAGAGGAACACTATGAAAACTTAGAAAAACTTTGAAAACTTAAATTCTTAATAATAAATGAAAAAAGTTATAAATTAAAAACTTATGTAAACATATATTTGGAACTCAACTTAGGCCATAAAGCATATGCCCTCTGTCTTAGTCACTTTTCTAGTTTTACGAAGAGACGTCATGACCAAGGCAACACTTATAAAGGAAAGCATTTAACAGGGGCCGGCTGACAGGTTCAGAGGGTCAGCCCACGATCATCAAGGCGGGGAACATGGTGGCAGGCAGACATGGCTCTGCGGCTGAGAGCTCTACACCCGACCCACCGGCAGCAGGGAGAGAGACACTGGGTCTGGCATGGGCTTTTGAAACCTCAAAGCCTACCCCAGGGACACTTCCTCCAACAAGGCCAAACTGACTCCAACAGGCCACACCTCCTGATCCCACTAAGTACACACATTTATGAGCCTATAGGGAGCATTCTTAATCAAACTACCACACCTATTTTCTGTTTTTTTTTTTTAAAGAAAAAAATGTATTCTGAATTCTGCATGACTGGCATGTGAGTGAATGTTTAGAACATGTCTCATTGGTACGGAAAGGTTGCCAGGGGGAGTTAAGCTATACCAAGTTTGTGTGTCATTTTACTAATTGTTTCATGTCTTAAGTAGTCACAGGTTACTTACGGGAACAGACAATTATCCTTTTATAGAAATCACATAATAACCAGCACAGTGTTCTAGACATGAAAAATATCTATGCAGTTTCTAGGTACTCCTCAGACTCTTTTACACCAAGCCTGTGAAAGAGTTACAGATTTCACAGTGAGCTAGGAATGATACAACATGCCTGTATCCTAGCGCTGAGGCTGAGGCAGGGAAGCTGATGTTGGAAGTCATCTGGGCAACATAGCAAGCTCTTTAAAAAAAGAAAGCACAAAACACACGCTTTCTAAAATATCCTCCAGTTGATTATTAAAGCAGGGACCATAAAGCCATGCCCTTCCCACACACACAAAGGATCAGAGATACCCACCTGACATAGAGGGAGATGGGTACCATGGTGTTGAGGACTATGAAGTAGGACCAGAAAACGAGGATAGAACTTGTAGCTGGTGAGGCAATAAAATGTTCCCATGGGAGAAATGCCTGGAAAAAGTAGCCTTTGTTGTTCTTCCAAATGCCATGTCCAATGGAGAGTAGAAAGCACATTGTGCCCAATACCAGGAAAATCTGTATAGAAAACAAAACAAAAAAGCAAAATATGGATGGGCTCCGTCCTACCTTCTGGAGTCTTAGCTCTAATAAGTGTTTTCTCCTCAGAGACAGGGAGGTGCTAAGGTGGTACACAGGGCAAAGAAGAAAGTCCTGCAAGAGCCATCTATGTGAATCTGAAGGGAGGTATTGACGACCAGAACACACTAAGTACTAACAGAAACGGTTTTACATGTTTAGTACTGATGAAAACTCCTGACTGATAGGAACTTGATATTCAGAATGGGATGATATTCTTCTTCAAGTCACTTAGATACTGAACAGGAGAAACAGGTTCCAAACAGTGCCCGAGTCCGGGCTTCCTCACTCCAGTACTGCAGTGAGGACAGGGGCTGTCACTGAACTGTGTGGCTTTGGCACCAGCTGGAGGGAGGATAGTGGGAAAACTGATAGCAAGAGTAAGGAAGATGGCGGTCGTGTAAACAATTCAGAGCTTGGTAAGATTGGAAGGTAGGCCATGGGCCCACGGACCTGCAGCTAGCTCCTCAAGGGCAGTGGTTGGAAGAATCAGTCTTGGTGTGCTGGTTGCTCAGTGCTGATTTTGATTCTTTCAGGTTTATATCCAGGAGTGGTACAGCTGCGGCAAGTGGGAATTTCTCTTCTAGTTTTTACTGATTTTTCATATTTGTACTAATTTATATTCTTACCAATAGAGTATAAGAAATTTTTCCTGGTGGCCCTGCTATTTTTTTGTTTTCATGATGATAAATATTCTGACTGAAGTGAAAGGGAATCTCACCTTTGACCTGTTAACCCCTAAATCTCTAAAATAATTTGATATACATTTCCATGATAGTAAAAGATATATAAAGATACTTCTTTACACTTCATTTGAAAATGTTTATCTAATATGTATGGATATTTTGCCTCAACATATGTGTATGTACTATACATGTCTGCTTCGTGTAGAAGCCAGAAGAGATCATAAGCTCTCCTGGAACTGAAGTTAGAAATGGTTGTGAGCTGTTGTGTGGGTGCTGGGAATTGAAATTGAGTCCTCTGAAAGAGCAGCCAGTGTTCTTGGCCACTGAGCCATCTCTCCAGAATACAAACATTGTATTTTTATTTGATTTTTTTTTATCTGAGGCTACAAGTTGATTCCTGACAGATTATTATAGACAGATTATTGTATACAGACTATTGTTGACAAACTATTTGTAGACAGACTATTGTGACAGACTACTGTAGACAAACTATTGTAGACAGAGAACTGTTGACAGAATATTGTGCATAGACTATTGTTGACAGACTATTATAGACAGACTATGATTGAGAGACTATTGTAGACAGACTGTTGTTGACAGACTATTGTAGACAAACTACTGTAGTCAGACAATTATAGATAGACTATTATAGACAGATATTGTAGACACACTACTGTGGACAGACAACTGCAGACAGACTGTTGCAGACAGACTGTTGTTGACAGACTATTGTAGACAGAATACTGCAGACAAAATATTGTAGACAGGGTACTGAATACAGACCACTGTAGACAAACAACTGTAGATAGACTATTGCAGACAGACTACTGTACACAGACTATTGTAGATAGACTATAGTAGACAGACTACTGCAGAGACTACTGCAGACAGACAATTTTAGACAGACTGTAGTATACAGACTATTTTAGACAGATTACTGCTGACACACTACTGTAGACAAGACTGTTGTAAGCAGACTATAGCAGACAGACTATTGTAGACAGACTATTGCAGACAGACTATTATAGACAGAGTACTGAAGACAGATAATTGTAGATGGACTACTGCAGGTAGACTATTTTAGACTACTGTAGACAGACTACTGCAGACAGAGCACTGGAGACAGATTATTGTAGACAGACTACTGTTGATATACTATTATAGATGAATTACTTCAGACTGACTATTGTAGACAGAAGATTACTGACAGACTGTTGTAGACAAACTGTTGTTGACAGACTATTGTAGACAGACTACAGTACACAGACTGTTACTGACATACTATTATAGACAGTCTATTGAAGACTATTTAGACAGACTATTACAGAAAGACTATTACAGATGGACTACTGTAGACAGAGCATTGTAGACAGATTATTATAGTCAGATTATTGCAGACAGACTATTATAGATAGAGTACTGCACACAGAGTATTGTAGACATACTATTGTCAACAGACTACTGAGACAGACTATTATAGACAGACTACTGCAGACAGACTATTGTAGACAGCCTATTGTAGACAGACTACTGCAGACAGACTATTGTAGACAGCCTATTGTAGACAGACTACTGCAGACAGACTATTGTAGACAGCCTATTGTAGACAGACTACGGCAGACAGACTATTGTAGACAGCCTATTGTAGACAGACTACGGCAGACAGACTATTGTATACAGATTATTATAGAGAGACTATTGTAGATGGACTAGTGGAGACAGACTACTTCAGACAGACTATTGTAGACAGAATGTTGTAGACAGAAGATTACAGACAGACTGTTGTAGACAAACTGTTGTTGACAGACTACTGTAGACCAACTATTGCAGACATAGACTATAGGAGACAGAATATTGTAGACAGACTACTGCAGAGAGACTATGGTAGGTAAGACTGTAGAGAGACTAAAGTAGAAAGAATACTGCAGATAGACTATTATAGACAGACTACTGTAGACAGACTGTTATAGACAGATTATTGTAGACAGAGTATTGCACAGACTATTGTATACAGACAGACTATTATAGACAGTCTACTGCAAAGAGACTATTGTAGACACTATTGTAGATGGACTACTGGAGACAGACTACTGGAGACAGACTGTTATTGACATACTATTATAGACAGTCTATTGTAGACAGATTATTGCAGAAAGACTACTGCAGACAGACTACTGCTAACAGAGCAGTGTAGACAGACTGCTTTAGTCAGACTATTGCAGAGAGACTATTATAGAGTACTTCACACAGAGTACTGTAGACATACTATTGTAGACAGACCACAGCAGACAGACTATTGTAGGCAGACTGTTGTAGGTGGCTATTAATATTTAGTATTGATATATCTTTTACTAAAGCTGCAATTAATCCTCAACAGCTGTATAACCCAAATCACCACACAGAGACTGGGGTTTATTTAATTAACCTAGAACACAATGCTGGGCAAAAGTTACTCCATCATAAATCTCCAAGCCCTCATAGTTTCCTAACATTTAGATTCACCCATACTTGCTTTTGTGAAATCTTAGGTCGGGTTCATTCCAAGACCTCTGCTCCTGCCTCCCTGCCCTTCTGCCCTTCTCTCCTCCTCTGCCTCCCACCTTTCTGTCCTCTGGCTCCTCCCTCTCTTCCTGCTTCCTTTCCCTTGCTCAACATTGTGGCTAGTTGCTTTATTTTGGCATGTTTACACAAAGTTGATACAGGTGGTGCTTAGAATAAATATCACAATGCAATGTCTGGATTGAAACCAGAGAGTGAGGGAGAGAAAGCACCATTTAATGAGCAAGGGTGAATTGTATACATTCCAAAAGATCATTATACAAAAAACACACCATTGTAGAGAGATTAAAGTAGATAGAGTACTGCAGACAGACTATTGTAGACAGACTACAGTCGACAGATTATTGCAGACAGACTACAGCAATAGTCTGTAGACAGACTAATAATATTGTAGACAGACAACTGCTGACTAGTGCAGACAGACTATTGTTGTCAGACTATTAAAGACAGACTATTGCAGACAATTGTAGACAGACTACTGTTGACAGAATACTGCAAACAGACTACTACAGACAGACTGCTGTAGACAGACTATAATAGACTACTGCAGACAGACTATTGTAGCCAGCCTATTGTAGACAAGATTATTGTAGACAGACTATTGTAGACAAACTACTGCAGACTATTGTAGACAGATTATTGTAGACAGACTATTTTAGAAAGAATAATGCAGGCAGACTAGTGTAGACAGATTATTGTAGAATACTACTGTAGACAGACTATTTTAGATAGACTTCTGCATACAAACTAATGTAGACGGACTATTGTGGATAGACTGCTGAAGACAGACTATTGTAGACAGACAATTGTAGACAGATTGGAGCAAACAGACTACTGCAGACAGACAATTGTAGACAGATGACTGAAAGACAAGACTATTGTAGACAGATTATTATAGACAGACACTGTAGAGAGACTATTGTAGACACACTAATGTTGACAGACTATTTCAGAGAGAATATTGTAGACAGACTACTACAGATAGACTACTGTGAATAGAATATTGTACATAGACTACTGCGAACAGACTATTGTAGACAGACTACTGCAGACTGACTAAATGACTGTTTTATACAGACTATTATAGACAGACTATTTTAGTCAGACTACTATAGATAGACTATTGTAGACAGTCTCCTGCAGACAGACTATTGTAGATAGACTCCTGTAAACTGACTATTGTAGACAGACTACTGCAGAATAGACTGTTGTAGCCAGGCTATTGTAGAAAGACTATTGTAGACAGACTACTGCAAACAGACTACAGCAGACGGACTGTTATAGACAGACTACTTCAGATAGAATATTGTACACACACTACTATAGACAGACTATTGTAACAGACTACTGTTGAAAGACTATTTTATGTAGACTACCAAAGATGGATGACTGTGTATCGACTATTGTTGGCAGGCTACTGTGAACAGACTATTGTACACAGGTTGTTGTTGATAGACTATTGTAGGCAGACCTCTGCAGACAGACAATTTTAGACAGACTATTAAAGACAGACTATTTTAAACAGATTACTATGGACAGACTATTGTAGACAGACTACTGTAGACAGACTATTGCAGATAGACTGTTGTAGACAGACTCCTGGAAACAGACTATGGTAGACAGACTACTGCTGACTATTGTAGACACACTATTGTAGACAGACTCTTGTAGAAAGACTATTGTAGACAGACTACTGCAGACAGACTATTCCAGATAGACTATTATAGACAGACTACAGTAGATAGACCATTGTAGACAGACTCCTGTAGACAGACAATTGGAGAAAGACTCCTGCAGAGTATTTTAGACAGACTTCTAGACAGACTATCGTAGACAGACTATTGCAGACAGACTATTATAGACAGACTACTGCAGACAGACTATTGTAGACATATGATCATTGAAAGACTATTGTAGACAGACTACTGCAGACAGTCTTTTGTTAACACACAATTCTTGACAGACTATTGTAGAACACTACTGTAGACAGACTATTGTAGAGAGACTGTTGTTGACAGACCTTATTGTAAACAGAGTATTGTAGACCTACTACTGCAGACACACTATTGTAGACTGACTACTGTAGACAGACTATTGTAGACAGTCTACTGTAAACAGGCTATTGTTTACAGACTACTGCGGACAGACTCTTGTAGAGTGACTACTGTTGACAGCCTACTGCAGAGAGACTATTGTAGGCACACTAATATTGACAGACTCGTTTAGACAGAATATTGTAGACAGACTACTGTGAACATACTATTGTAGACAGACCACTTCATACAGACTATTTTAGACAGACTACTGCTGACAGCCTATGTTGTAAAAGACTATTAATATTTCCTATTGATATATCTTCTGGTAAAGCTTGCTGTTAATCCTAAACAGCTTCAAAACCAAATCAACACACAGAGACTGGGATTTTAGTTAACCTAGAACACAATGCTGGGCAATAGTTACTCCCTCCTAAACCTCCAAGCCCTCATAGTTTCCTAACATTTAGATTTCCCACATTGTACTTGCTTTTAGTGATATATTAGGTCCAGTCCATCTCTCCACACTGTTCCATGATCTCTCCTCCTGCTCTGCCTTCTCCTAGCTAGCTCTCTTCCAAGTTTTCTTGTGCCTTTACTCCTCCCACTCATTTCCTGCCCTCTGGCTCCTCCCAGCTCAACATTGTGTCTAGTTGTTTTATTTTGTTTACACAGAGTTGAGACAGGATGCTTAGAATAAATATCACAATACCATATCCGGATTGAAACCAGAGAGTGGGTAGGGGAAATCAGGATTTGAATGAACAAGGGTAAGGTGTATACATTCCAAAGGAACATTATACCAACAAGACTATTATAGACAGACTACTGCAGACCGACTATTGTACACAGACTACTGTAGACAGAGTACTGTAGACAGACTACTTCAGACAGTCTAGTGTGAACAGACTATTGTAGACGGACTACTGCAGACGGACTTTTGTAGACAGATTATTGTATACAGACTATTAGAGACAGACTATTGTACACAGACTACTATAGAGAGACTCTACTGTAGACCGACCCCTGCAGACTATTTTAGACAGACTATTGTAGACCGCCTACTGCAGACAGACTATTGTAGACAGATTATTTTAGACAAACTATTGTAGACAGACTACTGCAAACTGACTATTGCAGATACACTCCTGTAGACAGCCTACTGCAGACAGACTATTGTAGAAAGACTGTTGTTGACAGATTATTGTAGAAAGACTGTTGTTGACAGACTATTGTAGAGAGACTGTTGTTGACAGACTATCCCTGACAAGCTAATGCTGACATGTATGTGCTGCTGCTGCTGAGGCAATCAATGCTATTCTGAATCCTGACACATCTCTGAAAACTGAGAATCTTCTCCCTTTTCTCTCTCTCTTTCTCCCTTTTTTCCTTTCCTCTTCTATATTTGTCCTCCTCCTTTCCCATGCTCTGCTCCATATGAGACATGCTCTTGCCTTGCATCCCTAGTGGTTTAAAATTCACTATGCGCTCAAGCTGTTATCAACTCTCTGGCTACAATATTTTTAATTTCATAATTTCTTCACATTTGGTTGATATATCCTTTTAATACTAAATTTATTTATACACTTTAAAAGTTGTATACATGTATATGCTGTATATTAAACATATTTCCCTGCCCTGTTTCTGCCACCACCCTTTCTCACCTCTCTTCCATTTGTCCCCTTTGTTCTTCTAAACAATTTCATAACTTTATGAAAAAGTCTTATGTGTGTGTGTGCGCGCACGCGCACGTGTACATGTACAGGTATGCCTGTGGAGGCCAAAAGTGGGCATCAAATCCCCTGAAGCTGAAGTTACAAGCAGTTGTGAGCTGCCTGATGTGAGTGCTAGGAACTGAGTATGGGTCCATTAGAAAAACAGCAACTACTCTTAATTGCTGAGCCATCTCTCCAGCCATGCCCCACATCTACATTTATTTCTTATACACATATATGCCAATGTGCAATCTTAAGACAGGACTTGACATGCTTTTAAAATTTTCTTCCCAGAAAGATATTCAAGTGTAATAAAAAGAACCATGATGTTGAAAGTTTTGTGTAACTGGACAGATGGGACTATTTTAAGAATACATGTGTGTATGTATATACATCAATGTTAAAGTGTGTGCATATGCATTTATACATGCACTTACCTGTGCATGTAAGCGTGAGGAGGTTTTCCTTAGGAATGCATTCCAACTCCTTTGAGAACAGATCTCACTGGCTTGGAGTTCACTACTTAGACTGGCCTGGCTGGCCAGCAAGTGTCAAAGATCCTCCTGCCTCTCCCTCCCAAGTCTGAGGTTACAAGTGCATGCCGCCACACCTGACATTCTTTTTCTTGTATTTATATGTGCTAGATGTGACTGTCAAATAAAACTTCCAACAAGTAGTGGATGTTGACATGGCTACCTCCTCAAAGGACTTAAACACTTCTTACAGAATTTTATGATTCTCACAGCATCTGGCACACATCAGATACACATTGGATTCTCAGCACACTTGCTTCTTGTTGAGGATACAAAACACTTGAAAAGAGTACCGTAAGGAAGGACTTACTCTGCTAGCTTAGGGATGCAGTCATTGTAAGTGGGGAGGCCTGTGGTGGGTGGTCCTATGATGGTGGAACTGTATGTTAGATTACTCACATTTTGGCAGGCTAGGACGCTGAGACAGAGCCAGAAGTGGAGCTGGGCTGTAACCCTCGAGGCTGTCCCATAGGGAGTCATTTCCTCCAAGGACAGCACACCTTGTAAAGGTTCCAAGTGTTCTGAAAGTCACCAGCAGGGCACAAAGTGCTCAAATACATGAGCCTTCCAGGAATGTTATACACACAGACCACAGCATGCACTAACACCACCTGAGGAGTCACATACTTGCTTTTGCCATTTTTTTTCCTGTGGAATTTTATAGTATTCACCAGTGTTATGTTTAAATTAGTGTATTTCTTGATTTTTCATCAGTTATATGTATAACCAAGCTGTAATTAATAATGTGAATAACTGTAAAAATTAAAAATCTTACTACAGATGTCAAATATAAAATGCTACTGCCTTTCAGACAGACACATAAACTGTTGAGTCTGTCTAGGCTGACAGGAAATGTCCTTTTGAAGATGAGCTTTGACCAATGAGCTAGCTTACTGGTAACATCACAAGCCCCTGATGCCTTTGAAAGCAGCAGTTTACATCACTTTCCTTAACTCCTGACTGCGACAATCTGCGTCATTAAAAAACCAGGATAAGGAACTTGGCTAGCTACGAGGACTCAGCACTCAGCAGCAGGAAAAACGATGCTGGGTGCTCGACACTGCCCTCAGTGTTCAACAGCCTTCCTAGTTTTCTCATCTGTATGTACTGTGTCGCAAAGAACTCTGAAAAGGAATTATGATTTTCTTTTTGCCGCATTTGCAGTGCTGAAGAGTCCATCGACCCTTGAACACTGCGAGTGTTCTGCCGCTGAGCTGGAGCCCGAGTCCTGAAAAGACTTCTCACGGTAATAGAGGAAAGGCAGCACTGATGAGAAGTACATAGAAAGCAAAGGCATGTAAAGATGTTTTCAGGGTATAACAACAGAAGATGAAAAGTTAAGGAACTAAGTGTAGATATTAACAGAACAGCTCAGTTATTTAAGTTACTTAAATAATGAGGTTAATTTCCATCCAACAAGAACAAAAATAATCTGTGTTGGCCAGAATGGACACAAATTATTACTAGTCACAAATTATTTAAGCTTCTACTATCAAAGTGATCATTATATTTAGATTCTATTGGTTTTCTTTATTTCATGATATAAAACACTTTAAATTCACATACAAAGTGATGCAGTTCAGTGTGGCATGTCCACACATATGCACCACTGACCTGCTCCAATCTGCCTCCTCCTTACTCCCTGCCCTCCTCTGGCTGCTTCCCTTCCTTTCCTACAGACAGCCTCCATTTAGCTTCTGTATTACAGGTATTCCTATCATCTTCTCTTTTCTACCCTCTCTTAAGATATCTTTTTCCAGGTCTGGAGAGATGTCTCAGTGGCTGAGAGCGCGTGTTGCTCTGATCCCCGGCATCTACATGCCTGGGCTGCACCAGGGCCTCTCATATATGTTACGGCTGTTAGCTTGGTGTTTCTGTGAGACTCCTACAATCTGTCCTGCCTGCAAGATGTGCTGGCACAATGGTGGCACAGAACTTGTCTGGTTTAACTTGAGGCCCAAGCCGTAGGAGCCCAAGTCCTACACAGCCTGGAGGAGCAGGAACTGGAGGCTGGATATCCCAGATCCCTATGGGAGAACCAAACACGACTGTCAAAAAAGCCAATGTAATGATTCCCAATGATAGTCTTGCATTGTCCAGTTGCCAGCAGACAGGAGAAGGTACAGAGACCGCAGCCAGACATTATGCACAGAGAGGCTCTAAACTGGAGGTCTTCATCAGTTCTCTCCCCTTAGATCAAGGAAACCCATGAAAGAGTAAAGACTATGGGTGTCAGAGGGGATGGAGGACCCTAGGAGAACATGGCCCACCGAATCCACTAAGCAGGCTCACAGAAGCTCACAGAGACTGAAGCAGCAAGCAGGTCCTTGTGGGTCTGCACCAGGTCCTCTGCATATGTGATGGCTGTTAGCTTGGTGTTCCTGTGAGACTCCTAACAGTGGGAGCAGGTGTGCCTCTGACTCTTGAGACTCTTTTCCTCCTATTGGGTTGCCTTGTCCAGCCTTGATACGAGGAGTTTAGTCCTGTCTTACTGTATCTTGTTTTGTGCTGCTGGCTGTTGTCTATTGGAGACCCGCTCTTTTCTCTCCCTCTGAGAGGAGGGGGAGTGGGAGAGCTAGGAAGGGAGGAAGGGAAACTTGTTGGGATGAGAGAAGACATCTAATTTCAATAGAAAAGAAAATGGCCATCCTACTAAAAGTAATCTACAAGTTCAATGTGATCCCCATCAAAATTCCAACACAATTCTTCACAGAAACTAAAAAAAAACCAATCTTTAAAACCACATAGAAACACACACATACACGAACCAGTATAACTAAAAGATCATGAATAATAAAGGAACTGCGTCACCAGCTCTTCTCTCAAGTTGTACTTTAGCACTCTCGTAATAAAAACATAGCATACAGACACACTGATCTCGTAATAAAAACATAGCATACAGACACACTGATCGATGAAATCAAATTGAAGACTCAGATATAATTCCATACACCTATTGACACCTGAATTTTAATAAAGAAGCCAAAGACACACACTGGAGAAAAGACAGTATCTTCAAAACACGGTGCTGGTCAAACTGGATAGAAGAATATAAGAATGAAAACTGAGCCTTATCTATCACTCTGCAAAAAGCCCTCAACTCCAAGTTGATCAAAGAACTCAACATAAAACAAGATACCCTGAACCTGATAAAAGAGAAAGTGGCAAATAGGCTTGAACTCATTGACTGAAAAAGACTTCCTGAATAGAACACAGCACAGGCACTATAATGAACAATAACAAATGGGACTTCATGAAACTGAATGGGCTTTGTAGAGAAAAAAAAATGCCAGCCATCATTCAAGCAAAGCAGAAGTCTACAAAATGCAAAAAACCACAAAAACCTCTTCCAATTATACACCTGACAGAATGTTAGTATCTAGAATATACAAAGAAAAACAACAAAATCCAAACCAAATAACAAATGAAAAACCCCAACTGAACACAAAGAAAACAGAAAATCCAGTTAAAAAATGAGCTATAGGACTAAATAGGTCTTGAAAGTTTAAACACAAATAGCTGAGAATCACTTAAAAGAATGTTGAACATTCTTAGCCACCAGGAAAATACAAACTAAAACTACTTTGAGATTTCATTTTACACCAATAAGAATGGTCAAAATAAAATTTAAAAATTAGTAATAATGATAATTTAAAAACCTACAGCACATGCTTGCAAGGATTCAGGGAAAATAAAACACTTATTCATTCATGGTGGGGTACAAATTGGTCCAGGCCCTATGGAAATCAGTGTGGAGGTTCCTGAAAAAGACAAAAATTTCCCAACCACAAGATCTAGCTCTACCACTCTTGGGATACAGCAAAAGAACTCTATGTCTTACTATAGAAATACTTTCCCATACATGTTTATTGATGCTCTATTTATAATAACTGAGAATTGAAAACACTCTAGATGTCTATCAACTAATGAAAAGATAATGGTAAATTTACACAATGGAATAGTACTCTGCTAGCAAGAAAAATGAAAGACAGAGTTTGCAGGCAAATGGATTATGTCAGAAACAATCATTCTGAGTGAGGACACCCAGACCCCAAGAGACAGATAGTGCATGCGTTTTCCTTACATATGGATGTTAGCTTTAGATGTGTGTTTCAGTAAGAATATCTACAGTGGTTAGTAAGGGAGCAGGGGGAGAATGGAATCTTCTAAGAAAGGGGAAATTGAATATAATATAAGAAACAAAGGGGAAATTAGAACAGGAGGATGGAGAGGGGCTTAGGAGAGCAGGGTAAAGGAGAGAATGTGGGAGTGATAACCAATTATTAACGGCTTTCTAAAAGACAGAGAGAAACCTACCATCGGAGCTTCCTAAAACAGATACCTGTATGACAGGAATTTCCTTTGAGTCACCATATAATGACAGAGACAATGCCCCGACTATCTCATGCCACCAAATAAAGCCTCCAGCGCCAAGGATGGGTTACATCTTATTGAATTATTGGCCAAAGGGGCCCACAGATGACCCCAACAACACAAGCTATCATCAAGACCCCTGGTAACCCTCTACAACCTGATGGTAAGGCCCTATTGCTGAAGATACCACAATGTCATCAAACACGAAGAAATCGAGCTGGTGCCCAACTAGAAGTTTCACCTCATGGATCAGAGGTTAAGAGCCCTGGCTGCTCTTCCAGAGGACCCAGGCTCAAGTCCTAGCACCCACATAGCAGCTCACAACTCCAGCTCTAACTCCAGTTCTAGGGAATCTGACACCCCACACAGACATATTACAAAACACCAATGCATATAAAATTAAACATAAATTAATTAGAAGCTTTACCTCTGCTGACTAGCATTCATGGTGCTGGAAGGTACCAGAGGAGAAAGGCAGTCATCACTATTATACCTCACTACCTACCCTGCAACCTACAGCAGCAGCTGCCTGTGAGACACAGCTGTGATGGGAGTGGCCAACCACTTTAAAAATGGAGTTAAGGCCCAAACCATGGGAAAGAACCCAAACCTGACACTGCTAAGGCAGCAAGAACCCAGAACTAGACAGTTCATGGTCCCTAGGGGGTAAACCTACTACCATTCTGCTAAAGGAACACAGTATTATAATGATTTCTAATCACATATTGCTATTCCTATAGATCTGCACATCACACATCCTTCATAAAAGCTCCTTTCAGTTGATGAGAATTAACTCAGAGACACACAACTGGACTAAACTTAGAAAGTGAGAGGCTTTGGGGCATTCATCTCTAAGAGGGAGATTACTGTCAAATTGCTCACCTCAAGGCTCAAGGATCTATGCAGAAGAGGAGGCAGAAAGATTGCAAGAGCCAGAGGTGGTGGATGACTCCAGGAAAATACTGTCATCTAGACACAACAGATATGGTACACACTCAGAGACCGTGACAGCACACACAAGACACGCACAAGTTCACACCAGAAAAATCCCAGCACGGGAAAGGGAAAGTGAACACAATATCCCACTCCTGCCCAAGAAGCTATTTATAGTCGATGCTTACTGGAAAAAGGGAAAACCTATTTTCTCCTGTGGACTGTGCCTAGTATATCAGCCACACACCAGGGCAGGACCTGTGCTCAGAGAGAGCTGGGCAACACAGAGTGGACTCCAGGTAGTTTTTGTGCATGTAGTTTTTGTGGGGATTTTTTTGAATATTTTTCTCTTAGTCTTTTTAGTTAGCTGTGATCTTTGTTTTTAACTTTTATTTTTATTTTTTGAAAGACTGGGAAGAACATGAAGTTGAGTGGGTAGAGTCTAGGTTAGGGAAGGAAAATGATATCAAAAATTTTATGTAAATTTAAAAACTAAAACAAAATCTCTTTTCTGCTGGATGGTGGTAATACCCACCTTTAGTCCCAGTACTTTGGAGACAAGCGGATCTCTGATATCAAAGCCAGCCTGGTCTATACAGTGAGTGAGTCCAGGATAGCCAGGACTACACAAACCCTGTCTTAAAAAACCAAACCAGACAAACAACCAAACCAACTAACCAGTAAAACCTCCTCCCTCTCTCATTATTCCCTTTATTGATGATTTTCAGGTTTCAGACGCAGAATGTTCCCTATTTTTCCAATTGAAATATTATAAAGCAGCATAGTGAGAAGTTGCTCTCTTTGAAGCAGAAACTTGGATAAGGCCAGAGCTTCTCCTGCTTCTGTCTTAAGACACCTTTAAGGAATACAGATTTAAAATGATCGGTTTAAATAAGGGATCCTATTAGTCTGTGTGATGTGTTACCAAAGGTCATGATTAAATCTGACATGAAAAAGAATCTATATTTCTAAAAGGATCTATATTTCCCTGATCAGCTCTGGCGCCAGTTGGTTTCTGAACTGTCATTATTTTGCATGGGAGTAACCTACAGGGCCTTGTGCACCAATCTGTCTTTCCTGGCTCACACCTTAGTTTGTGGGGTCGTAACACTTGCAGCTCTCAAACAACTACATTCTGCTTTGAAAAGGCAAGCTACTGTTTGAATGTGTATCTACAGAAAGAAAGAGGGCACAGTGTCTAACTTACCCAGACCACGAGGACATTCATGAGATGGTCTATATGTGTTCGCTTGAAGGTGGGTTGTCCACTGTTCTGCATTAACTTGGTGTCTGGCCCTAAGCAAAGCAGGGAGAAATCCCGACCTTAGAATCACTGGATATACTCAGAGCTAGAAACTGTGTTAACATATACCTTATGTTCAGTTATTCTAACCTCTTAACCAAATCCAATCAACGACCTAGAAAGGAACATGTGTTTCCTTACGAAGAGTCCACATCAAATCCTCTCACCAGCACCTCAGCCTGTCTTGATTTTCCCATGAGTTAAATGAGAACAAGAGTCACGCAAGTGTCCCTCATTTATTTGGCTTAGGGAAGCAATTTTCTGATAAAGGACCTATTTGTTTTCTTTTGAGGAAACCTATTGCTGAGTCAGGCTATATCCCAAATTCCTGAGATTGGAAGAAAGGAAGAAGCAGTGATTTTCTTGCTATGGTAGAACCCAGGCCATGGAGACTTTTCTGTGGCTGAGACACACAGATTGTGTGCTCCTCTGTGGCAGCACAGTGAGCAAAGGGGCCTGGAATGTCCACAGAGCTGAGCTGCAAGCCACTAGTTAGAGACATTGCTAGCAGTCTGAGAGGAAATCCCAGTAAGAGGGTTAGAAAGAAACTGTAAGTAGCCATTTCTCTGGCCTACTATTTTTGCGTGTGTTCTAACAGAGGAGTGCCATTCCTGTATTCATGTCGGGTAACTGAGAAGACGCTGGGAATGGACAGCATAAGCTATAGCATTCTGTCCTGTGAGGCATTCCTTTCCAGGTCTGGGTTTTGAGATGTTCAAGGCAGAGTGTGGCAGGCTGACCCGACTCCCCAGCTTCCAAGGACTCGAGCACTGCACGCTGGGAACAGCAACTCAAGTCTGCACTGAGAGCTTCCTGAGGCTTTCTGTAATGAGACCCTGCATTGATCTCCCCAAAGTTCATTGCTATCGTCAACAAACCAAAAATCAGAAGAAAACTAAGTTGTGCTGGCTACTATTGCTTTGGGAAAAAACTTCAGCCGAACAAATGGACTTGGTAGGAATGGTGTTGCTGTGTTAGTAACTGCTGATGCACAGTGACGAAAGCAACCCTGCTTGACATCATCTGATGTCAGCATCTTATGGCTGCTGCTTCACACCAAGAACCAAGAAACCACGTTCTGCCAGGCTTCCCTGGACTCCTAAGCGTCTCCAGAGGCTGGGAGCGAGAACTAGGAGCCCTATGTTTAAGAGTGGATGCTCTGAAGAGACCTCCAAAAATCCGAGTTTAATGATCCTTCCTATAATGCATCTTTCTACTGTAGTTATGGACTTGTTAAATAGCTCCTAAACGTTCATTGTTTGAAACCTTGTCTCCAGCAGGTGGCGCTCTTGTGGGTAGTAGAAAATGTAGGTATGGAATTTAGTTGAGGAAAGTTAGGTTCTTAGGGGCATTTCTCCAAGGACCCCTCCTCTCTCTTTTCTGCTTCTCAGCCACCATGACATGAGCAGCTTTGCCCCATCACGAATTGCCACTGTGATGGTCACCCTTCCTGCAGGTCCAAAGCTACAGGGTCAAGCAAGCTTGGACTAACACCACTGAAACTGAGTGACAAGTCAGTCTTTCCTCCCTTTAAATTGTTTCTCTACAGGGAGAGAAAAGCAAAAAGTTAACAATGCCTACTGCTACTTGGGTACAGAGGGTCACTGGGCTCTCCTTCCTAATCATGCCACAAACCAAGAAAACCCTCACTACACATTGTGGTTGTGACTCTGACATCTCGGATGAGCCACTAACGTAGTGCTTTTCTATGAAGTCTCCACGCTGTAGTTTATATTCTTTTCTGTAATGGGCACCGGCTATATTCCCTTCTGATGGGGGTCTCCACGGAACCTTCCATTCTCATAATAATTCTGTTTACTTTCTCTGTATGAACACCCTCTCCTTTGTCTGCATATGGAACAACCTTCCTCGAATAAAGGTGAAGCTGATATGTTGAAGTACCCTGCCTGGAGCAAAGTCACTTTCTCCTCAATTTCTTACATTTTCCATCCAGGCAGCTGTTTCACCTCCCCATCAATCTAGCACTAAACCACTGTTCTATATTGTAACCACAGCCTGAGAGTTAACTACCCACAGCTGGGCAGTGAGCAGGTTCTAATGGGTCGTGTTGGGCTATGGCTGCAGGGAAGCGTACCAGTGTAAATGACCAAACCATAGCACCAGTCTGTGTTCCTGATGGTGCAGCCTCGGAGCAGCAGCCTTTCATGGTCCAGGAAGTAGGTGTCCCCCAGATAGCTCAGTGTTCCAGAAAACTTGTCCAGCTTGTTATTGGGAGGCTCACATCTAACTTCTCCTGCAAAAAAATAGAGTAGAAAGAGCACTAGCTCTGTAACCTTGGGAGGACACTTGGCAAAAAAACAGAAAGAAAACCTCTTAAAAAAAATAATACAACCCAAGTTTTTCTTCTATCTTTTCTCAACTGCTCTCTATCCCACACTAACTGCTGTTACAAAAGCACAAAAATATTTCAAGACCTTAGTGAGTTTAGTTTCTTTAAAACACACACACACATACACACACACACACGCACAGAGAGAGAGAGAGAGAGAGAGAGAGAGAGAGAGAGAGAGAGGGAGAGAGAGGAATATTTCCATTTTAATCCCAGGTGAGAGATATAGGGCTACTTCTGATTGTCCACAGGAACTGACTATGATTTGCCTCATGCTCTAGAAGAGGTGTAACTTTGCTAGTTGCAGATAGCTTCTGCAAGTGTGTGATGTTCGGAATTCTGAGGACTCTTCAGAGGGTATATAAATGCTAGGCCCTGAGAGCTGGGGAGCTCTTGGTGAGTTGTTGACTGATGTTTGTTAAGTAGTCATGCACAAAGAAGAAACAACAGCAGGAAGAAATTCGATATTCTGATGGTATAGATCAAACTTGCCCCAAGGAGCTTGATGACCCTAATCAGCAGGAAGTAGTCTAATGATATCATTGTCCCCTTTCCCCTCTATCACTCTTTCTCTCCTACCTAGTGTTGGGGAGTTGTAAGGGTAGAATAAGAAGGGTAAGGAGGATGGGGAAAAAGTAGACAAAAGTCCGCTACCGGTGGAGCCCGATGTGGGGCTGGGCATGATGGGAAATCTGACTTCAAATGCTGTAGAGGAAATGGCAGAGGATTAAGAAATGGATATATCTCTTCAAGGCACCAGCAAAACTTTCTTGTCACTGACACCACTGGGTAACCACTACTTTGCTCCCAGAGGGGATTTTCTGGTTTTCTTTTCTTTCGTCTTTTTTTTTCTTTTTCCTATATTCTGTTTCAAAACAGCTGGGAGAATGGTTGAGCAGTTGGAAAAATTTGGAGTGGTAATGGAGGGACCTGAGAAAACAAAAAATTGGTGGAAAAAGAAAAACAAAAGAGTCACTCTGCTCTCTCTTTTCTGAAAGAGTTACAGAGTTGGCTGAGCAACTGGAAAAATTGTGGGTGGAAAAATTGGGAGGCAAGGATTGCCAGAAAAAGGAGAACCAAAGGGCTCAATCCCAGTGACTGAGCAAGAGAAATGGAGTTTTTCACTGGAGAAAAGGGAAAGAAACTGCACGGCAGGGCAGCAGGGTCAAAGAAAGGCTGAAAGTGCAGGAGGACAGGCTGATGGAAAAGCCTTGACCTTAAACCCATCATGCTTCCAGATGTTATAAAATCACCACCAGCTTCCCCAATAACCATACAGCACACGCCTCCGAAAGATGCTCAACAGGTTATGATGACATGGGGTGGCATCCTATAGATAGATTATGGCATTGTAAAGAGACTATGATTTCACAGGGAATGCACTCACCTATGTGAAACAAGTTCTTAGCAACTGTGCTGCTCACAATAGAACTATTTCCCAAGACTGGAAGGGATTGGCGCCAGCTCTACTAGATGTTTGTATGCAATTGCAGTGGTTGATATGGTGGCAGGAAGTGAACAGTGACACAGAGCAGAGGGAACGAACACATTGAAAGAGCAGCGGCTGGGTAAAGGGCACAAGGCTGCTTAGCGGCTTTAGGAGCTTGGGACAAAGTCGAGGATCCTGGAAAACAAGTCCACCTTGTTTACAGAGGCTCTGAAGAAGCCTTCACTGACTTTTTACAAAGCTGGGAACAAAACTATACCAGACCCTGACACAAGACAGGCGTTGATAGAAACCTTGGCATAAGAAAATGCAAATACTGAATGTAAAAAGGTTGTTAGACCTTTAAAGGCGTGGGTAGTGCTTGTGGGTGAATGGGTAAGGGACGTGACCAAACTGGTTCTAATGTGTACCATGCTAACATCATAGGTCAACCTAGAGGTCTCCAATATCAAACCTCCCAGTGCTCCAACTGCAGGAAATTTGGTCATTTGCAAAGAAACTGTGACCAAGCCACCGATGGTCTCTGATCTCAAAGTGCCTGGTGTGTTACCTTCGAAAAATACGGTATTTGATGCCCCTAATCAGCAGGAAGTAGTCTAATGATAACATTGCTCCCTTCCCCCCTATCATTTGTCTCTCCTGTCTAGTATTAGGGGCTTGTAAGGGTGGAATAAGAGAAATGGAGAAGGGTGGAAGGAAAAAACTCACAAAGTAGCCAAAAGTCCAGCTGGACACAGGGCATCAAAACAAAAATTCTGTTTTGCCGCAGACCATCCAGAGAAAACCACCACAGGGCAGTTCATCAGCATTAGAATTGCCAGATCAGAGTCAGTTAAGATGAAGAAGTGGAGATATTTGATTTTCCTTGATTAGTAAATATATCTCTGTAAACATTTTTAACCTTTATTGGCTTTATTTGTTTACTTTGCACAGGCAGAGAGAATATGCATAGTGCATGTGTGGAATCAGAGGACAACACGTGACAGCTGGCTCTCTCCCTCCGCCATGTGGGTCCCAGGGGTCAAACTCCGATCACAGGCTTTGAGGCAAGTGCCTTTACTCACTGAGCCATCTTGCTGGGATCTCCTTTGTAAATATTTTTAACATGCTAAAATGGCTAAAACCTTTTTCTTTGAGACAGGGTCTTACTAACACACCCCTGGCTAGCCTGGAAATCACTATGCAGACCAAGCTGGCCCCAAGCTCAGAGACTGCTGGCCTCTGTCTCCCAGGTGCTAGGATTAAAGGCTTTGGAGAAACATTATAATCTATTCATTGTTTAGAGAAAAAGCTCTCTTTGAAAGCCTTTTGAATCACATCTTTATAAGTGTCTTATCCTGTGCATGTATGCAAACATGTTTCCCAAAAGCATATCAATGTTACATGCATTATACTGCTTTTATAATGTTTCTCTATTATGTTGTGTTTTTCCATGTCAATGAGTATCGACTTGCATATTACTCATAATGAACTGTATAGACTTCCTGTATGGATGTGCCATCCTCTGTTTAGCTAGTCCTCTGCTGGTGAAAGTTTGGGGGGCAGCTGTCCTCTAAGCTCACCATTAAAGGCAGACAGCAGCTCCAGGTCATCCTCCATGTCACTGGTAACGGAGATGGCTTGCTTCACCTTTAGGTTGGTTTCACTAGAGTAAAGGCCACAGGTTCATCAGTGTGAGACATATACACAATAGCAGCACAGGGCCAGCGTGTACTGCTTCCTCCTTAGGTCTGAGAAAATACATGTTGCCAGCAGAGTACAGGCTACGGGTTGAGTTGTATGATACCTCACACCAGTTACTCCTTGTTGTGGGCAGTGAGAGAACTTCAGGGAACCCGCTCAGCCTGTCCTCTTCCTCTATGCCCTGCAACACCCACCACCAGCACCTTAACCAACACGGGAAGCTGGCTGGTCAGCAATGCTAGAGAAGCTGAAGAGATGTCATAGAGCAACCCAGAGCTGGCATCTGCCTCCTTCAGGGATGGAGAGCAGGTTCTGTTAGGAAGCTGCTTACAACTCTGAGGCAACAGTTCATAAATGTCATGGTTAACCATTTTTGGTTACAAGAATACACAGAGATATTAACAACTATAGATTTCAAAAAGCTTTTGGGTAAAATATTAGTCATCGCTCTCTAGAGGAGCAGTACTGATAGAATGAATAATATAAGCCATTAGCATGGCTTACAGACTATGGTCCAGCTAGTCCAACAATGGCTGTCTCCCAACAGATAGTCCAAGAGTTGTTACATGCATGAGGGTGGATGGCTCAGCTAGTCATTAGTATACTCAAGAACCTCAAAGAATTAGATTCTAATATCAGTGAATGGAGAGTGAGGGCAAGCAGGCAAAAGCAGCCACTACCTTCCTCCACGTCCTTTATATAGGCTGTCACCAGAAGGTGTAGCCCAGTTTAAAGGTCTACCTTCCCACCTCAAAAGATCTGAATTAAAGGCAGGTCTTCACACTTCAAATAATTGAATTAAGAAAAATCCCTCACAGGTGTACCCAGCTTCTTGGATTTTAGTTAGTTCCAGATGTAGTCAAACTGACAACCATGAATAGCCACCATAAGTCTGTCTACTCCTTGTCAAATTGACACACAATCTTATCTCCTTATGCCATAATTAATGCCCAAATGAAAACGTTATCCAGCTCATAATTATGCCTAGCTTGCTATAACTATCCCATGTACAACCACAAACACATTGTATATTTAATCAGGTCATAATTACACTGAACATGATATAATTATCCCACATACAAGTGGAAATGCCTTACAGATTTTAGAATAGGTGGCAATGTCCCTTGAGGAACATTCTTTCAGTACCTCAAAACTTAAATATGATAATTACTCAATTGATGTTACATGATATAGAAATAAAGGAAAGAAAACACAAATCTCTGCACAAATGCATTCTTAACTATGACAGAACCACTCACGTCAATTTAGTTCTCATTTCTGCAACTGGTCATGTGGCCTTTAATTGGCGTTTATAACTACAATACACCTTTGCTATCCACTGTACTTCCTCCTCCCTCAGCAAGATCTCAGCAGGTCTTGGCCCTTCCTGAAGTGACCCCCACCTTCACTCCTGATGGCCCCGTGTCCTTTGTCATTCTGCCTGGAATGGGTTGTTGTAGTTTCCCATTGACAGGCCATGGGAGCACCAAGAGCCCTAAAGGTTCTCCTGCACACCAGACCCAATCTTAGTTACCTCCCATGTGAAGAAGCAATCCAACTTCCTCTCAAAAATCAGGACCAATCGCTGTCCTAACACTGTTGTTTCTGTCTTAGGTTGAATTAATGGCACTAGAAGTCCAAAGTGGCCAGAGTCGTCTGAGCTTCTGGTTCAATGAAATTTTTGTTGTGTTTCCTGGCTGTAGTTTCCCCCCAACCCCCATCTGGAACCAGCAGAATGGGAACAGGAAGCAAAACTGTTCCTAGTGGGTTACTAGAGGTGATAGCAAGAAGAACCATTCCTTTTCCACTCCTTGATTCTGGGATCCACGAATCCTGGCTAGGGGAGAAACCACCATATCGTAGATGTTGGTTCAAAGCATGTACCTCTCTCAGAGAAGCCCGCCCCAGCCCCCGCCCCCAGGCTTCTGCCACTTTATTGGCACTTTAACTGTGTCTTCAAAAGGCACATCAGGCCAGCTGCTTATGATGGTGGGGAACATGGGAAGACAGTGGATTCTCTGATTATGGGCCCGCTGCCACTCTTCTCTGGCTGTGAAGTGAGTTCTTTGGTCAGAAGCAATATGGTGTGGAATATCACAATGGCGGATAAGTCATTCTGTAAGTCAATGTATGGTGGTTTGGGCAGAAGCATTACATGTAAGAAGGGCAAATCTATATCCAGAATAAGTATCTATTCCAGTAAAGACAGAGCATTGTCTAATATAGTTGACCTGACACCAGGTTGCTAGCTGGTCACTCCAGGGAATGGTGCCATATATTTGGCTTTGTGTTGGTCTCTGCTGTTGGCAGATCTGGTACACAGCTACAGTTGTAGGCAGGTCAGCCTTGGTGAGGGGAAGTCCATGTTGTCCAGCCCATGCATAATCTCCATCTTTACTACCATGGCCACTCTGTTCATGGGCCCACTGGACAGTAACAGGCATGGATGGAGAAAGAGCCTGGCTGACCACAGAATCTGCTGACCATCCTATCTGCTGATTTTTGAGTGCCTTCCTCTCCTGAAGTTACCCTTTGATGGGAATTCATATAGGATACAATATCTTTACATACTTTGCCCATTCAAAGAGACCTATCCATATACTTCTTCCCCAAATGTTTTTCTTATAAATTTTCTATTCATGGTCTTTCCAGCTTCTTGACCACCCAGCCGATCCATTGGTTACAGTCAAGGAATCAGTAAACAATCTCACATTTGACCATTTCTCCTTCCAAAATGTGTACTGCCTAAAGTGCTGCCTGGTGTGAGAGTTTATCTTTGCTGCTGTCTTTCAGGGCTGTCCCAGAGACGGTGGAGTGCTACAGCTGTCCACTTCTGGGTGGCGCCTGCACCCCACACAGAACAGCCAGTGACCCAGGCCCTCATCTTCTCTTCCCCTGTCAACTGATCCCATGAGCTTGGGAGCAGAAGGCAGTGTAACAGGAGTAGAAACCATAAGCATCTGGGCAACTTCTGCCTGGGCCTGATCACATATACACCCTTTCATTTGATAATGGATTGCTGCTGTACACATCCTTTTTTATGACTTTGTGGGTCACCTCATGATGGGCAGCTCAGGCAGAAAGGTAACCCTTGTAACTCAGTTTCCACTAAGGTCTTCTAGCAGGCCAAGAGCTATCTCCCAAATGGAAAATACTTTTTCTGCAGATGATGGTAGAGCCTTGTTCCAAAGTCCCCTAAGGTTTCTTCTGTGATTCGCCTATAGGGTCTGCCAAAGCCTCCAAACAGCATCCCAATCTGCCACTGACACCTCAAGTACTATCAGGTCTGCTGGGTCATGTGGCCCAAGTGGTAGAGCAGCCTGCACAGCAGCCTGGAGCTGTTGAAGAGCCTTCTCCTGTTCCAGGCCCCTCTCAAAGCCAGCAGCTTTTCAAGTCACTTGCTATATTGGCTGGAATAACACACCCAAGTGAGGAATGTGTTGTCTCCAGAATCCAAATAGGCCACTAACCTTTGTGCTTCTTTCTGGGTGGTTGGAGAGCTAGGTGCAATCACTTATCCTTCACCTTAGAAGGAGTATGTCTGCCTGCCCCACACCTGGATGCCTAGGAATTTCATGAGGTAGAAGGCCCTTGAAGTTTGGTTGGTTTTATTTCCCATCCTCTGATGTGCACATGTATTACAAGTCCAAAGTGGTTGCCACCTTCTGCTCACTTGGTCCAATTAGCATAATGTCATCAACATGTTGTGATATTCAGTGTGACATTTTGTGGAAGAGACAGATGATCAAGATCCCACTGAACTAAGTTATGACACAGGGAGGGAGAGCTAATACATCCCTGAGGTAAGACTGTAAAGGCACATGCTGACCTTGCCTACTGCAAGCTAATTGCTTCTTGTGGGCCTTAT